>JBAHVQ010000482.1:90353-133191 GCA_036872915.1 Nanipora kamurai | reverse complement strand
TAGATAGATAGATAGATAGATAGATAGATAGATAGATAGATAGATAGATAGATAGATAGATAGATAGATAGATTGATAGATACATAGATAGATAGATAGATACACATATACATACACATATACATATACTAGTATCCTGGTGCAAATGCTACACTCTGATTGGCTAAATTTGGCCAAAAATAATGCTTACAACATTTTTTACAAAATTCAAAAACTAACAAAAATGAATTAGTTTCTACAATAGTAATTAAATTACTTGCGCTCGATTTCTATGAGATGGACGTTGACTTGTGTTATCCAACAGTGACATCTCATAATGGTTTCCAAATACTGTTCAACCTAATTTTACTCATAAAAGAATACAGTGACACTCAATTTTTCCTCAATTTAAAATATTTCTTGCACAATCAATCAGTGTCCAATATCTTTCTGTAAAAGTAAAAAAATACATGATTTCTGCAGCCAGGAAAATTACAAGGGTGCTCAATAAATTCCTGAATACTTTTTCAATTTCTTTGGAATGATCATGAGTAACTTTAACATAATAGACCAGGTCTGCAGGCTACATAAAAAAATAATTGAGGGACCAGGCAATGATATTTAGAAAAAATAGTTTAGGGTTTTTCCCAGCAGTTTTTCTGACAATTAAATTGCAATTTCCTTAATTAACATAATATAAAATTACAAATAGTTGTTTATTTCACTGGATGGCACTAAACCAGTTACATATAGTACATACCACTACTCACTACCTATGCTGTATTTCACTTTCATATTATTGATCCAATTTGTTCATTAACCTTACTTCATGAATGAGGCCATCTCCGCTGCAGAATAAAATGCAATCCAACTTCATCACATCCACCATTTGGGCAATTTCTTTGGCATGACCAACATGTTCTGTTCATTGATAAATTAAAGAGCACCAACATAAAACTGGGCATTATATTTTACGAATAAAAATCATATACACTTTGGAACATTAAATATTTACTAAATTAACATCTTAGCATTACCTGTGATTTTAAGCTGAAAATCCACATCAGCTTCTTCTAACATTGGTTTTACTTTTTTGTTGAACAACTTAAGAGCATTTCCTTGTCCTCCAAATGGGTTAATGATGACAAGAAATCGTTGTTTTGGTGGAAAACCTTCAGTTTCTAAAAAATAAGCTTATATGTTTTACACAGACAGAACTTTTATTTAAAAGAAAATTATATAATAACGACTAAGTTTCCATCTACTTGTTTATTTCCATACATTTTGGTAAAAAATTGAGCTCTTTACCTTGAACCTATGTTTCCCCCATATCTACATTGCAGCAATGCAAACTTAATTTGAAATTCATGCTGGAGTTAGTCTTGGTCCAAGAATGTTTTGGGTCTATTTTTGGAGCACGTCAGGGAAAGCACAGGGTGCAATATTGGATTGTGGATGGGCAGGCATGCAAGTGTGGGTGTTACAAAGGTTTACTCAGTCATAGATAGAACTTTATAGGTGGAGTTGGCATGATGTGGCTGGGTTAGGGGAAAGTTAAAACATGAATAAAGTAATCAATGGACATGGTCTGGAAACTCTTTGATCTAACTTTTGATTCCCTTTCATACACAATTCACTGTGTACAACACCACTAATATTTGGAATAATTAAGCAATTAGCACAGAGAAATGAATGATTTAAGTCTCTCAATTATGTCATTAAGGTTTGAATGTTCATTGCCCTAAAGCAACAGATTTGGGTCCAATGAGGAGCTTTTGAAAATAAGTTTTTGCTTATCTTTTTCTTGAGATGATTTGAAGTCAACCAAGTTTCCAGACCACACTTCTGCTGACAACAGTTAAAACTTTAAATTTAAAAAAAAAAGTAAAAAAAAAACCTCCAGTAGCTTATTGTTAAACTGGTGGTTTCAATACTTTATTCTCAAACTGGCTTCTTGGCTAAACAAATTCTGGGAATAAGGGAGACAGAGTAAAGAGAGTTAGGCAAAGTTCACATGCCAGAGGGCATGAATATTAGATAGTGATTAGAAAATTTGTTGAATAACTTCTGTAGTATTCCAAGCAGGAGATTTATACAAGTATACAGACAAACAGGGATGACATCATAGAAACAGGTGTCTCGCACATAATATGAGGGAGTTGCCAGATCTGATCTTGGGATTAAACTGCCTTGTTTTATCATTCAAGCATTAAAAGAAAAGAAAACTATTATGTATTCAGGGGAATTACTCCAAGGTTTACATGTTCATTGTAATATGGAAAAAGCTCATCAAACCATTAACCATCAGGAATGGAGTAACAACAAATAATAATCAATATAAAGCAGGTCTACAAACTAAATCTGATGTAGGCTTCAGTCAGAAAGCAATTATTGAAAAACGTATTTTTTCATGCTATATGGTGGTACTAGCATTTCCAGTATGAGCTACCTTTTACAAAAATGCAACATTTAAATTTCTTGTTTCCTGCCTGGATTCTAATCAAAGCAATGTATTTTTCCCTTGTTTCTATGTTTTAAGTTATAAGTACACTCACAGTGATCTATGCATAACATTACACAACACAAAAAAAATGCAATCTGATATAATGCCAATATGATGAATCCTTTATCATCCTTCTAAGCCGAACATGTAACACCCACATGACTAATTATGTAATTTCATAGGACGAAACAATGAAGTATATCTTCCTATCCTGTCACTATTAAACAAAACCATTGATTTGAACCATTCTCACTTATCTATTAGAGTTTCACCTGTTTATTGTGGTAAGAGTTAACTTGACTAAATCATAGATTAATTTGCTTTTCTTCAAAAGGCAGAGCCTCAATGCTTATTCCTCCATTATCATACTCAGCAGGAAGTGTAAACAATTCACATTAAACTGGTATTATTTGATATAAAGGAGTCAAAACAATATTTGTGTTGTTAGCAGAAACAAGCATAGAGAGCTGTGGATAATACTTAGTAGTATCTGAGCCATGCAAAATTGTAATTTAAGAGAAATTAATAAGATTCGACATGTATATTCTATATGAGCTCTTGCTCTGCAGTAACACAAGCGTTGGAGACTTAAGACTTCTTTATTTGCATTTATTTCCGGAATATGAAAGATATGCCGAACATTTGAAGCTCTTCGAAAATAAAACTGTCTAGTGGTCCATTCGACATTTGCTTTAACAATTTTTGTGATATGTTTCCCTCAACGTGGTTCAGACATTCGTAAACTAAAGTAAGAGTATTCTACCGGTCAAGATACCATTATTAGACCAGTGTGAATATCCAAGTTTTGATCACATGCACATAACTTTAATGAAAGTCCAAACAACTCATGATTCTATCAAAAAGGCAGGCCTGTATTCGAGAAATATAAAATGAGCGAAAAGTAATAATGTAAACACTAAGGATGCAACATTCATAATACGCCTGACATTTCACGCTTCTATAATCACTGTAAAACTGCATGTTTAAAACCCACAAAATAAGGTAGAAACACAACCCTTAAGTTTCACAGGTTTGATAGGATTTAATGAAAACAAACCTTGTCTTTCCTTTAGATAATTCCAGGTCAACAACCATCTTATGGACTTGACCCATTTCTCTGCTATCGCCTCATTTTCCTTAAGTTCTTCACTAGTTTCGACGCGAAACACATACTCCAGTCGTAATCTTCTGGAACTTTGCCTAAATCTCTTTTTCTTTAGCGGATAGGAAAAGATGTGGATGTGGATTAAGTCCTCTTCACCTGCTCTCGTACCACGCGATACTATGGCTCCAATAACATCATACAGGGATATTTCATAAACGAGGTTGTCTGTTTGATCTTTGCAGATAATGGACCTTTTCGTCAAGGTTGTCTTGTATACCGTTTGATATTTTGGGCCCAATCTAAACTCTTCAGTGAAGTACGAATCTCTTAGCCCTTCGGTCATTATTCTGGACTCGGGATCAATCCATCATCTGTTATGGTGGAAATTTTTATTTGTATTGTCACCAGGCCTAATACCCCTTGACATCAACACGGCCACTTGATCAAGATACAAAATTAATTTTTAAATATATTCTGCGTGGGGCATTACAACTAATAAGGCTGTAAAGATAAAACTGATAAACCGCTTGCCGAAACAACCTAACGTTTTGAACGAGGGTCCATTTAAGTTTCGTTCTCTTCCCTTCTTCCAAACATTTCGATTTTTCAACTTTCAGTTTCGGTAGGTTTTCAATGTAATTAGTGCAACTAGAAGGTTGTGGGTGGCGACCACTCGCGACTCCCGCCATTTTCGCGCGAAGTCTCAAGGGCGTTCTGTACTTTGCACCCATTTCCCAAAGCCACGTGGATCTACTGAAATGATGAAAATTGCCTGACGGCGCCTTCTATTTCCAACCCTTGCCCTCTAAAATTCTTGGTTGCGCCCCTGTTAACAAACAGGTCGCCAACGTAACTTGTCACTGGTTGTTAGTCTTGGGATTTTTCCACAAAATAATTCGAAAAATTCTCGTCTCAAAAATCAAGAAATTTTAAATTTACTTCGGTTGCTTTGTGTATTTCTTTTGAATAATTATATTTTTCTTCGTTCAGTTTCAGCAAAAGATTTTTCCGCCTCACGTATTAAAGAAAATAGTTTCTCTTCCACCTTCCGCTATAATTGAGTGGAAATAAATAACTAGCCAACCATGTACTTGCCAAGAAGCTTTCATGTCATTCACGGTTTATAGATAACCGAAAGGGTATAGAGTTTCAATTCGATTTCTGAATCATTTTCAGCGTAATACGAAACGGTAAATGCACAATTATCCTCACTGCTGAAGTTGGAAGCTCAACAGGTAGAGCGGCGGACTGGATTCCCGAAGAGGTGAGTCCAAATCCCACTCGACTTTGACTTAAGCACTGCACGATAATCGTAAATTTATCGTTTCTTAGGTGTAGAGG
This sequence comes from Nanipora kamurai, assembly GCA_036872915.1. Classification (NCBI taxonomy): domain Eukaryota; kingdom Metazoa; phylum Cnidaria; class Anthozoa; order Scleralcyonacea; family Helioporidae; genus Nanipora; species Nanipora kamurai. The sequence continues at coordinate 128,263 of JBAHVQ010000482.1, read as the reverse complement.
AACTGAGGTTTCGACCGAAGGCCGGGACGTCGCTGGAAATGTCAGTTTCTTTACAATTAAATACCGGCAGTTTCCCAACCCTTTTGGTTATCTACAAGTTGTCCAATACTGCCGACGCAGCACTCTACTTTTACATCATTATAAGAATTTAAAGTATTGTCCTTCACAGGCGGGATGATTCAATGGTGAAGAGATTCAGTGCAGTTCCCTGCCTACTGAGCTACTAAAGCCATTGCAGGGAGCTTGATTACATTACAGAAACGGCATAATAGTAATACTGGAGGTCTGGTATTGTCGGCATCGATTACTCAATAATCAATGTCGCACACCGGTAATCCATGGTATTAAATCGGGAATCGTCCATCGCTACAATGAGTGAATACGCAAGAACCACTAAAGCTTTCACAAACCAATGACACTTCAAACGGAGGAATTTTACTTGAACTCGACATCAAGATTGAGCAAGTTCCGTTTCTCGAGCTGGATAAAAATACTTTTTACCATTTTTACCATGAAGAAATCTCTGTCCAAAACAAATTATTGGTGTCTACTTGATACAACTAAGTTTTTCTGCCATAAATAGTCAGGAAACATGAAAAACCCCAAGCCAATTCATCTTAACACAATTGTCCAGAATATGAAATCTCCCAGTTATTTCCTGGTGGCAGTACGGTATGTTTGGAAATCAGCAACAATGAATGCTGTTCCTTGGTTCCACAACCTTGAAATCTTACGAGGTTAAATTGTAAAGTAGTATATTCACTGCGTATGAATTCCCAGATTAGCTTTAAGCCAATGTCCATAATGGAATTTCCTAGCAAACAACAACATTTGCACATTTTGATTTGCTAGCTCATCAATAACGCTATTCATTTCTTCATTCCTTCAGCTTTAAAACTTTTCCGATAGCAATAGTTTTTCCTGTAAGACAAAAAATAAATAACGGTTAGCACACGATCTGTCTATTTTTTTGTTGAGCACAAACTATACTTATGTTGATATAATGCACCGTGAACAAGCAATAGTTCCCGTACCTTCATCTCGAAGAGTAAATCTTCCCATCTGTGGAAATTCAGAAAATGTTTCAATACACACTATGCCGGCAGTCTGAAGTTTGGCAATGCATACCTGATCTTGTTTCACAAATCTAATAGAAGAATATCCAGTCACAAAATAATAGGTACTGAAAATCGCTGTTAAAAAATTTGTGTAACCGTAAAGAAAAGTTAAAAATCCCCTCCAAACTCTCGAGCAATAAACTATAAATGTGCCGTCCAAAGTTCAAGTTTGCATTTGATGGTAGTGCGGTGGTAGTTATCGAGGTAATTAGGAATCACTTGAAATCCGCAAAGGGTTGTCATTGCACAGAAAAGAAATTATAATGTGAAAAACCAGTAAATTGTAACAAGATAAAAAAAAAACCTCTTCGGCTGCAGCTTTTCACTATAGTGGGATGAACATTAAAGTCTGGGGATAACAACTGCAACAACAACAAAAAAGCCAACAACAACAGCAATATCAAAAGCAACAATAACAGCAATAACACCACCGATATTTTTATCAATAGGGTAGAATCATGTCTTAATATAAAAGCGTGGGCAGAAAAGGTAGCAAAAAGAGAGAAAGAATATTTACCAAGTTTGATATTTACCAAGCTCCCAAATGAACTAACTTTGTATTCAGCATTAAGTATAGAAAGAAAAAAGTTAGCCATTCATGGGAAAGATAAATACCTTGGACGTTGTTGACTTTTCTTTCCTGTTTTTCTATCTATTAAAGCTATAATACCCTAAAAGAGGAAAGCATTAGGGAAAGAATTTAAAATATATTATTTTTCTTGTGCAACATTATACCAAACTACTTTACCAAAATAATAATTTTATGTGACATTAACGCTGGATTACCAATAGCGTGACCTCTTCAACAACATTATGAATATGTAATACACAGCTATAACCAGCACAAATGATGGATTTATGCTCCAAAATAACAACCTAGCATAAAAAATATAAGGAGAAAATTGGTGAAAAAGCTATAACTAAAAAGTCACAATTCATGAACAGAAAAAAAAAGTAATGTGAAATTTTTTCAATTACAGTGTAAACGAACATAAACAAGTTGAATGATAAATATCTTAAGTCATTCTGGCATTTGATAAGAAGTTTTTGTTCATTTAAAGAACAAACATACATAAAAAAAAAATTTAAAAAAACCCAAAAAAACAACAAACACAGTTTCCAAACAAAAGCATAGATTAAGTTAATAACTTGCAGTAATACTTTTCTGCAGTAATATTTTTTGTTTTGTGCAACTGTTTCAAAACTGAACTAGAACAATAAATGTAGCAATTATAATTATTTTTTTCCAGACCAAACGAAATTAGTTTCAGTAGATTTTTTAGTACCTGAGCGTTGAAAGTCTTCACAGTATGACAAAGAGATGATGGTTCACATAACACAAAACCTGGTGAAATATCCTAAACAAACAAATTATACTATAAATACTAAAATTGCAGCCAGGATTATATATTTTAAAAGGTTTAATAATATGGTGTTGACTCTGGCCATGAACATTATAACGTCGTTGAACTTTTTTAACCCAACCAGAGTTAACACCATATTAAACCTTTTAACAAAACAAATTACACTTAGTTTCAAAATAATTACGATATAATTCCATATTGCAAAAGACAGTACTTTTTAAATGGTACTATTTTCTACTTCTCTTTCGTAAATATTACTAGAACAGTTACCTAATGCAAAGTGATCCTGACTTACCTCTTCTTCAACCCCTTTTAACTTTGCCTTGACATTTTCACCGCAGCAAGCAGTCGTTGTTTCATTATCATCAGAATACAATGACATAACTTCAATAGAAACCTAATCAGATGCATCACACCATCCACTCAACGTAATATTTTCATGCAAGATATTCACTTCTTATCAAGAAAATACAAAATGACAGTAAATGACAAAATCATCCATACCTTGTTTGGCATTAATGTTAAATTCTGTCCTTTTGTTATAGTACCAGATTCCAATTTCCCAAGGATCATAGTACCCATTTCCTGGAAATATAAACTATTTTTTTCAAATACCAGATACTTAGCTAGCAAAAGTTTTAAAAGAGTTCCTACTAATTACCTTATATCTCTCAGCTATAGGTAGCCTCACAGGCCCAGTGGCAGATCGCTGGAGTGATGGTAGTTCATCAATGTACTTTAAAAATGAGGTTCCACTAATAAATTGGAAAAATATTGAATATCAGCAAAAACACTCATTGAATGCTGAAAACAAATCTTGTTCATGTGTTTCAGCATTTAATATTTCTATCATTACTATCATACCATGGCTTCTGCGTACTTTGCTTGAGATTGGAAAACTTTGTCTCTCCTTCCCGTTTGGGGGGATGGCACCAGTGCACCCTACATGAGATGGGTGTGGCACCCCCCAATACATTGGGGATTGGACAATTATATTGCTCATTACAAGTCGACAATATGTAAGTTATCTGTATAATACTGAGGGTTTTATAAAGGAATGAACTGGAGATATATCCTGACCAATAACAAACAAAACTGACTCCAATAGTTGAATAAATAATATAAACACCACACTAAATCAATTCCACAATGCCATGTTTTACTGAATAGCTACAAATGTAATTCAGTATTATTGAAACTTACAGTACCTGTACCATGTACAAACTGAAGGATCAACTGGTTCTTTTATATTTGCACCAGTCAGCCCAGAACAAGGCATGAAGTATACATCTGAAGTAGAAAAAATTATATTATTATGGAAATGTTGGTGAGCAAATTAATCATCAATGCAACCACTGTATTAATTCCAATCAATGATTATCTGCGCTGTTAATTAGAGATTATGGCAATCTATGATGACAGTCAGTTATCTACAATGTATTAATAGTTCAAAACATTTGTTTCACTGTGACAGTAATTCAGCAACTATTCTGCAAAATACACAATGCATTTTGTAATCGAGACTACCAAAAAGAATTTTTGATGTCTTTTTTTCATATGTCATGTAAGTATTGACAGGTTGAAACATGCACTCATTATACAGGAATTTTAGTCTGGCCATTTTCAGTAGCTTTGTTTGAAATGGGGTGTTTTTAAAATTACTTTTTTTTAAACATACCTGTTTTGGGGTTAAATCCAACCTTTTTAAGAAAAGGAATTAATTTTGTTTTGCAGTCATCATATCTAAAAATACACAAGCGAAATGTTTCAAATTATTTTTAGGTATCTAAAAAAAAGATATTTAGAGTTACTGTAATTCTCCCCAACCTTGCAAAACTTCTAAATTTGTTATAGATTTGTTAAGCAAAGATACTTCCAGTTTAGCAAATGCAAAGACACCATTTTACTATGAAAATAAGCACATAATATAATATAATTACATCCCACCTCCTCTGTTCCCATTCCACTGTGGGGTCATCCATTTTATTTATCAACACAACTAAATGCTTTACTCCAGCAGTTTTTGCCAACATAGCATGTTCTCTGACAAAGAAATTGAAAAATTATTAAAGTAGACTTGTAACAAAAAGGAAATTAATTCCTTTTTTATGGTATATGACTCAATTCCAGTTATTGATTGCACAAAGTCAAACGTGATGAATAATAAAATAGAAGATTTGGATAAGTCTATAGTATATATTGTCCATTTTAATTATAAAAGCGAGAAAAGAATATTCAGGTTTAAAACGGGAGTGCCTATAGGCAGATCTGCTACAGAATGAAGTGAAAATTAATTTTTTTATTTGATTATGTTTTTGTAATGACAATGGACCACCTTCGATACCTTTTCCAAATCTCACTGCATTTTTGAGATGTTTTAGTTTGTTTTGTATGTAAATAAAACCATCTGTGATGTAATTAGCTATCTGCAACAAGACTTGATGTTGTTAAATCTTGTTTGAATAAATCCAGTTACTAGTAAGCCTTATAAGGTGATTGGTGGATATCAAAAATGGACAAAAAGGTAGGAAATACCAATAGTAAAATAGTTCATTGATATGAACAATAAATCCTAGATTGATACCTTGTTTGTCCACCTCTTTCAAAACCAGTTTCAAATTCTCCTTTTCTTGCAGAAATAACCTAACAGAAATGTTTAGAAATTTTTTCATAATTAAAGTAATACAACCACTTAATTTGATACAATTTTCTTTACAGGACTTCTACATTTGATATTCCTCAAAACCTCATTCAGGATCAAAGGTCCATGAACCAATTAAGGTGGCTCCTTACAGTTTTATTTCTACATGCTGTGATTAGTGTGGCTTTGTTTGCAGGCATTTCTACATATTTTTTATAATAGTCATAGAGCTACACTGTGCCCACAGACCAAGGGTCATAAATTCCAAATATCTTCCAAATGGTAAAATTACCTAATTTTACCACGGGAACAATAGTTTCTTTAAATTGGTAAATTTTCCTGGTTCTAACAATGAAGACACACCTTTGATTTCTTTCAGTGAATTTTTCTGAAACTTGGTATGAAGGTAGCTGATTAGAGAAAGAATAAAATATTAGGGTGGGTTATGTGGACAGATTTGTTGCAATAAAAGTAGTGGTACTTAAAGAGTTCTGTTGCATGAAAATCTTTGAAAATTTGATGTAAATTGGTAAAATTGTCCAGTTTCTTTAATTACCAAGTTTGAAAGAAATTCACCAAAGCATGCCTACATCCAAAAATGTAATGTTTGCATTAATAAAGACAGTGCTGCCTTGACTACGAATTACACATGAATAATTACACTGGGGAGACACCTTAACAATAAGTAGGAACATAAATTTACATTGGAAATCTAACAAGCATTGTGGTGATTTTACAGCTGTTGTCAATTCTTCTTTATTTTCTACACAGTCCTTCATCGTTCAGTATCCTCATCCTGTTTTTTACGCCTTCAACAAAACATTTTTATTTAGAACACTAAATCTACCACCATCTCTGAACCATGTACTCTTTCTATGAAATAAACCTGATTATAATAGACATTGTACACACAGGTTTAATGTCAACCCAATGCCTCAGAAAACATTTTCTCGTAATCACACCCACAATTGAGACCCTAAATGTTAAGTACTTCAGCTGCATGGACTCAGATGGTGACAAACTATTTGTGCTATTGTCTCAGTGAAAGCTTCACCATGTCATTAACTCTTTCTTGTCTGAGAACTTTCCGCTTGATGAGTAAAATTGTATGGCATTAGCCAGAGTTAAACTGCAGGTCACTGAGGACCTATATGGACAGGAAGGAGTCAAGGAGATAGGTTTTAAACCCTTGTTAACCCTTTCCTGTCCAAGGACTTTCTCCTAAACAAGTAAAATCATCTAGCATTAGCCACAGTTAAATACTAAAGTCTTTGTAGGTCACTGAGGACCTATATAGACAGGAAGGAGTTTACTGTAAGTATATAAGGCATGATGAATAAGTATTCTAGCAACTGGTATAAACATGTACACTTGTCTAAACAAACAGAGGGGCAAATTCACCATAGCTTATTTAAAAATTCTTACCAAGACCCCAAGGTCAGCCTGTGCTGCACCACCAATCATATTTGGGACAAAACTCTTGTGACCTGGTGCATCCAGTAAGGTGAACTTCTTGTTATCTGTCTCAAAAGTTGCACGGCCAACTTCCACAGTTTTACCCTGTGTCAAGAAAGATTAATTCTTTTCATATGAATAAGACAGGTTATTTGGACAGCATAAAGGAAAAGTCTATCCTTCAAAAAAATTCATAAAAAGCCATAATAGTTTTTACATAATTTATGGATGGATATTCTACAAGATACGTTGTAGAATATTTAAGTATTTACCTCCAAATCAATTCTATAATTACTATGCCATGCTATTGCTGAGTTCTTTAAGTCTGTGTAAAATAAAACCTGTTCTCTACAGATCTGACATTCATATGTTGCATGTCCCAAAAATTAGATATGAAAATTATGGGAAAATGGTTGAAATGTTTGGAGAAAAGTCATTACCATACCTTATCTCTTTCTTCTTGATTAGTATCAAGAGCCCAAGAGAGATACCTGTAAAAAAATTAACTTTCTTTGTCAACTATGTTTAAACTACATGTACACTTCTCAATCTCATTTATAGTTCAGAACTTCAGACTTACCAAGACAAAGATTTGGATACATGATCGCAATAAACAACATTTTCCTTACTTTCAGCCTGATTTTCTCTTGAAATATGAATTTGTTAGAGAAGCTACACCAAACACTTGAAAGACTGTTTTGTCCTCTATCCAAACACCGCAACATGTCTCAAAAAAACATGGTTTCTCCTTGTTTTTTCAACAAAATTCTCTGTTTGATTTTGGATGAAACATCTTGTCATCGTAATGGGTTATAACTATCTCAATTGACCACTCCAGAAACCACAGAAGGACTGGGTTTTGGGCAACAGATGCAAGCTGTGATTGGTTAACAATTAAATTTGTAAACTTCCATCCAATGACAGCTCAGGCAGGTTTCCTAGAATCCAGTCTTTCCAAGGTTTCTGGAGTGGTCAATTAACACTTTCCCAGTAGAATCAGTCTTCTATTATTTCAAGCAAAAATTGTCCAAGGACTTCTGAAAACTTGGAAATTTTCTAACCATTCTGGTTCTTTACAAGTTGTTGAACAGTGCCTAAGTGGCTTACTAATTTTATTTGTTGAAGGAAGGCACTCTCCCAGGAAACAGTTAATTAGGCAAGAGCAACAGTTGTACTGGCATGAGGAACTGGGCTTTAAAATTATACCATATCAGGGTCTGGAGAGCAAGCCCAGCTTGTACAAATAGCTCCCAATGAGTGTTATAGTTAGTTAAAATACATGGTATTGTTGGAGTATAGGTACTGGCAATAGATATTGGTAATTGGAAACAATTTTATTATGAATTTATACATGTAATAATAACACATTATACTGTATATAAATATGAGAAATATTTTAATGTAAAAGTTCAAAATATTAATTATTTCAAGGAATAAATCTTGAACAACTAGTCCTCTATCAGACACCAGAGAGAATCTACAAAATTCTGAAGGTTTGTACCCTTGACAAGAAATTATTTTGACCGCATACCCTTCTACATGCACTAGCAAGAAAAAGTTACAAACTGCATGCCAGTAAGTCAAGAAGTTAAAAAAGGAAAACAAATTAGGATGTTTTGTAAGCTTTTAGAACTGCATGATAATAATCTATTTCTTGTTTGTTGCATAATACTGTTCCTCTACTCCACAGATTATTCCTTAAATTTTTATCAGTCCTACTTTCCCCAATTAGCAGTAGCTACTTTCTAGTCAGTGAATATTTTTATTGGTGTTAAGTCTTTGAAATCAATTAAAATCATCATTATTAAAAAATATTATGAAGCCTTGCACCAAAGTTCTTATTACAACTACTAACCATGTTTCTCTGTTTTTCTCTTTTGCTTCCCGTTCATATTTTTCCAGAGTTCTTTTGTCAACTTGACCAGTCAAGTACCTTACAATGCATTAAAAATTGAATTAAAGCCAATTTTACTGAAATGCTACTGTATAATGGAACTTTGATACATAAAGACAGCAAAAATTACAACAAGATGGTTTAGATGTTGAATAGTTTAAATGGGAGTCATAGTGTATTTTTGTCTTCTGTGAAAAGTCTATATTTACGAACAATTTTCTTGGTAGTTGCTCAATTCCAGTGGACTATCTAGTGTATAAAGGTGGTGATCTGCAGTTGGTCCTTGCAAGTAAAGGATCAGACAGGAATCTAAAGTATAATTTGAAATGTTTCATTGCTTGCTAACAAATTGCATGTATATTTTATTTTTACAGTAAATAACATTTAAAATAGAGCGAATATTTTACATAAAATATAACAGCAGTGTTTCTTTAAAAGAAAGATTTGAAAAGCACAGCTTGCATACAATTTGATATTTGTTAGCAGTAAATTGATCCAGCCTGAGAGCATCATGCTTTACCCTTGGTGCAATCATGTCTTGTGTACCCCATAGACCATGGTATATTATGGTTACACTTTACATTACCTAAAGCAAGTTAACTTACAACACTTGGCCTCCAATGGTTGATTTACCAGCATCTGTAAATAACATAAGGTGAAAATGCTTTTGATAAAATATTCAAGGGTATTTTACCAATTTAATGGCAAACAGAAAATTTAAAAACTAAGCCAAATTATTACAGACCAACATGACCAATAAAAACAATGTTCATGTGTTCTTTTATTTCTTCAGTCTCTTCAACTTCTGGTGGTTTGTTTTTTAATTTTGCTCGATCTCTTGGCTTTTCCTCTTTTGTTGCACCATTACTGCACTCTTTTGAGAAAAAGACAGAAATACGAAAAACAAAATTAACATACATCTTTTTAAGACTGATAGCAACTAGAGTGAATGGATCATTGAAATATGAATAAATTTGCAAGTTAGACCCCTTTAGTCTTGAAACAATTCCAACAACAGTATTCTGAAAACCTTGAATCTTGAGTTTTCAAGATGTTGCTATTTGCATTATGTTTTGTTTGACAGTAAATTATAATTACCAGAAATTTCATTAGACTCTTCATTTGCTTCTGAATTAGCAGTTGATTCACCTACATTTTCTGGAGCATCATCTGAACATGAACAAAAAACTAGTTAGTTGCCTTAAACCTGGTATCCATTCAGTTGCAACTGTTGTAATTGTAGAAATAGACTTGAGTTCTACTTTTACAACAATTATAACTGACGTCATAACCTCTGCATAGGTAATACATCACCTCTATTTCAAAGTACAATACTTAATTTTTTACCAGGATTTTGTTGCACCACACTATCAACTGGCTTGGCATGTCCATCTTCTTTCACCTCATCTTTTACTGTTGATTGAGTTGCTTGATCTACATGTAAAATTCAAAATTATAAAACTAAATTTAAAGTAATTCAGGGTGTGGATAATTGAGATGTCAAGTCTGCACATCATTACTTTGGAGCCAAGTGAGTCAAATTCAAGAATTTTAGATCTCATACAAGGCAATTCCAACTGGGGGTCTGCCAACAATTTCAAGGTTTTTATAGTACCAAGAAATACTGAGGGGAAAGGACAATACTTAAATTGATCCAACCAAGCTTCCATTAATCCAGCCAGTATGGCAACACTTACTCCAACAAATGGCTCAAGGTAAGGTGCAAAGAAATTATCTGATAGCACACCAGAATTATTTCTGCGAATTTTAATATTTAATATAACGTTTAGCTAACACGCATCATACTTCATGTTATTTCGATCCAATTAAATAAAAAATTACCACATTAGCGAATATAATGTGTTAAATATAAAAATTCATACAAGAAAAAATGTAAACAATTTAAAGTCTAGACTTTAAAACAAGAATATTTATTTACGAAAAAAAAATCCAAACTTAATATAATTATTCAATCAATCCCCAAAATGTATAAATCTGGGTTGAAATACTAGATAATGAAGGTCTAACTTATAAATTCTCTTCTTACCACCGGAATCCTGCGTCTTGCCAAAGGACGGCACAAATACACGAGCATGAACATTAGGAACAAACGGTTTGGCGTTTATATTCAATGTGTTGAAAGCAGCTGGAATATTTTGACTTTCATTTGAGCCAGGGTCTTCAACAGCATCCCACGAATCTGGGGTTGAATCATCATCCATCTCACTAATAAAACGCCTAGATATTATACGACAAACCTCGTATATACTTCGTAAAATAAAATTGTTTAAGGTTTAAGTCGTCTTTCGCGACAAAGCCACGAGTATTACGGTTGATATTATGGCGCAACATGTGCTGATCCCCGTTCCAGGTTTCTCACGAATTACGTGGATTCTCTGAAATCTTTCTCGAGGTGTCAAACAGCTGTCAAATTAAAACATGCTGAAAATGAATCCTACGCGCAATTGGCTTTCTTTACAACAAAACTCACTTAATATCCATTCTTTGTTTTTCGTTGTTTTAAATAAGTCAGATTGTGTTCTCTCTATCAGTTAGTTTAAAACAAATTCCAAATGAACATACTTTGCGTGTTTTTCCGCGCGAGGGTTACTTGGCAGCAAATTTTTTCTCTATTTACGAGTAAAGAAAATTTACTGAACATTGTTGAAGCATACAAATGACACTATAAAATTGACGATGCTTTTATCCTAATGGACCGGACACAGCATATAGAAGAATTTAGGTCGCTCGATTCTATTGACAACGAAATGGCCCATAACGATGTATATAGGGGAGGGAGTCAAGGAAATCAGAGAGGCCAATTTAATCCTGCGTTTGGTAAGGAATAAGCCCTTTTTTATCGCATTTATCGCATCTATGTCCGATAGTTTTGTGTACTCCATTAATAAGCATATAAACTGCAGTTTATTAATCTGGTTATACGAAATGTGGAACATTTCTAATTAGAACGCGATTGGAATATTAAACTCTACTAATTACCGTACCTGAGAGGCTTATAAAATTAACGTCGGTGAGCGGGCCGAAAAACTTCTTTTTGAAACGTTCTTAAATAAGCCAATGGAAAAATGGCATAGCATATCCTTTCTTTTCGTCTAAACACTGCGTCACGGCCCATTAAGGATTGCCGACCAATATAGGCTGCGTTTTAATAAACTAGGAGCTGAAGTTTCCGGATCCATATTTGTTTTGAGTCGTCAAAATAATAACTAAAAAAAATTTTTCGTAGTGTAATCGTGGCTACAATTTTGTAGTGAGAAACATCATCGTGCGAAGTTTCGTAAAGTTATGTTCTCTAAGGGCAACAAAGCTCATGAAACGTTTAGTTTCAGACAAGCAAGAAGTTCGGCCGGTAAACATTCGAGCGGTGTACATTCCTGTGTGGGTAGGTAGATGGTAGTTTACATGTATTTACAGCATTAAAAGTGCTTGAAAATTGCTCGACATAAAAATTAATTGCCCTTCAGCGGACCTACAAATATTCGAACTGGTAGGTAAAATTAAACTGTTGTGAATTTTGTATGTCCCTGATAATAATTATAGGCAAACATTTGAATGAAAATATCATTATTAAAGTTAAAAAGAAATTAATTGTTCAAAACCTAAAGGTTCAAACTTGCCCAGCACTATGATAGCAAAATCTTCACTTACATGTATTTGTTATTTTTATTGGGATTTTTGAGGTGATGAAGGAGATATGATGATGACTGACATGGATGAGATTAACTCTGCAAGAGACAGTGATGATGTATCAATCACTTCCACAGATACATACACTAGTACTGAGAGTATCAGCAGAAAACGAAGTCTTAGAGAAAGCTTACCCAGTCATTTGTTTAAAGAAGTAAGAGCTTTGCCTTCAGCTAAAGGTGCAAGAAAATCAATAAGGAATGTTGAAAGTGCAAGATACAGAAGGCAAGGAAGTGGACAGAGTGGAATGGATGACACTGATTTTGTCAACATGACAGTTCAAGATGCCCAAAACCACAGAGGGGAAATTAAACACATGGCAACATCACTAGAGAGAAAAAAGAATGTTTTGTAAGTCACAGCAGAGAAATTTATTGGTAGTTTAACATTACAGGCCTTTATTTAGACCTATAACTATGTGCTGTGTAGCTAAATGTTCAGAAAGTCTAAATCTCATAAAAATAGAATTAAAAAAAAAATAAATAAAGGTACAGTAGATAAAGATAGTAAATTGTTTTGCTGCTTGTAGAAATCAAGTGCAAGATTCGTTGAGACATCAGGAACAAAATATCAGCTCATACCGATATTTCAAACTGAGGCTTGCCACTGTAAGTTTGGTTTCAATGTTTTAAAACATAAATTGATTAATTTTTTTGGAATTAAGTAATAACTTATCTATTGCATTTCCAACTAGCATCTGCAACATTTTAAGAAAAAAGTTGCTGAAATCTTGCATGAAAATCAGCTCTGGAGTGAACCTCTCAAGAGAATTCAAGGTACAGAATATGAATCTGGCAGACAGTAAGACTCCACTGAGTTATGGTACCCCAAGAGACCAAAATTAATGTACACTTCAACTTTTGGAGCCACTGTTTTTACACAAATTTGTTTTTTCTAACTAGAATTACATATTACTAGAAAATAGCAAACATGTCAACATCCATCCACTAATATGAATTTGAATATACACTAGTAAAAGTTCTTAAAGTTTCCAGATATGGTACTTCATGATCTTTAATGTGGCAAAAGAAGACATCAACTTTTCTTACCTTAGCTAACAAGAACAAAGGGAAAGGGATCTAGATTGTGTGTGCTTCAGGTGGCTGTTAAGTGTATGGTGCTCACAGGACCCTGGTAACTCTTTCACCCTTTGACAGGAAGGGGATGACTCCCTTGGACAAGTAAAATTGTCTGGAACCAGCCAGGCTAAAATACTAGAAGCTATAAAGGATAACTTTTATTATGGTCATTGAGTAATGATAGGGTATCAACCACAGTATTATTTTGTAATTGTTTCAGGAAAGTTTGGAACTGGTGTTCTTTCATACTTTGTGTTCCTTCGTTGGTTGTTCATGCTCAACGTTTTTATTTTTCTGCTTATCTTGGTGTTTATCTTTATTCCTCAAATTATTTATCGTCCAAGTATGACAAATTCCAGTCTTGAAAGTTTCCATGGATCAAACATTTTAGATGGAGCAGTGAGTGTTATTTAAGAACAAGTAATATTTTGAGTTGTGTCAAAAAGCAAGCAAGAATTAAGAAGTTAGTGAAACTGCCCAATACTTTACTTGTGGAGTTAAGAAGTATAAGTTTGTCACATGGCCAGTATTTTGAAAATTGAACTAAAAGTATTAAGGTGATAAACTCTAAAATAAATGTACATTCTTAACATTTATTTCTCTTTTTGGGGGTTTGATAAAATACAGTCATGATAATCAGTAAGAACATTTCAAAGACAGCACTTTGGTATCATGCAGGTTTATAAATCAGCATGTAAATAACAACATGCCTTGCCCCATGCCTCTGGTGTGAGAAGAAATTTTTCTGACTTCTTACATGAATACAGGTGGCAAGAAGGTAATATTCACAAAAATATTTGCTTAGCCCAAGGACTACTGGTGGGAAGGGCTGCAGCTGCCATGAGATTGGGGTTGTTTAACTCTTTATAACCTGGTTGGGTACTTCAGTACTTTACTCTAGCTAACACTAGACAATTATTTTTACTCATTAAAGAGATGAGCCCTCAGTGTTATAGTGTTAAGGAGTCCAGGTATGGCTGTCTTATGGCCGTAAAGGGTGGTGCAAAAGTCAGGATGTAAGGAGCAAAAGGGCATCTAATGGTTCACAGTCCTTCATTGCCTTGTGGCATGAATGTTGTGGCTCTTGGCAGCCTTACTGACACCAAATGATCATTTAATTTATCAATGATACTTTAAACAAAAACAGATGAAAGATATTACTGACTGAATGACAAAACAACTTCATTAAATGACCAAAAGTACGGAGCCAACCGAGACAATATTCAGATTAACCCTTTACTGTAATGCCCAGTGTCCAATATATCAGACACCTAGAACAAAAAAAAAAAAAAACCAAAAAAAAACCCCCCAAACAAAACCAAAGAGAGGAAAAAGAACTTACAATCCTGGTGTGAAAGGGTTAATTAACAGAAGTTTAGCAATCCTTCGTTAACTTTTCTAAAGAAAAGTAGTTGACAATTACTTTGCTAATGCTGGGCCATATAAAACCTTCATGCATCAGTAATTCTCACCTGACAGGCCCAGGCCAGGATGCACCTGCAATACTCTCTTAAAACTTGTGCTACCTGCTGATTTGCCCTGCCAAAACATACAACAATAATCACATCCCAATTTTTACAGTAGCTGATTGGTAATTTTTTTTTCTAGTTTATTTTTCCATTCTTTCATTGGTACTTGTCACTTTTGTTTTAACAGGGGTGGTTCAATGGTACAGAGTTGTATTATGGTCACTATACCCATGAAACTATGCTTATTTCTGGTAGTTCTGGTTATGAAATGCCTTTGGCTTACCTGTTCACATGTTCAAGCTATCTTCTGCTTTCCTTGGTAATAATTGTGACTAGGTAAGGTAGAAACTGGAGTCAAACATTTTGAAGAGAGGGAACAGAAATATTGTTAAAATTAGAAAAAAATTACATCTATATTCGTTCAATGCCAATAACATTATAAGGTGTTTGTAGTGGTTTGTTGACTGTGGTCTGTAGAGTTATTGCTGTCGGTAATATGAATTAAGTGATCAGTTAATAATGGTAACATCTAAGCCATGATACGCATTCGGGGAGTTATACTGGTAATTTTACCCAACACGAACAACAGTATGAAACAATGAATAATGGCTGCTTGTTTTACTGTTCCAGGTATATATGAACTGAACACACAGCTGCCTAAATGCACTTTGATTTTCTTGCAGCATGACAAGTCTTTACAATCAGAATTACCTTCAAGGTGGAGTGAGAACAAAAGTTTTCACTACAAAAATTTTTACATCATGGGATTATGGCATCACAGACAAAGATGCATGTGGTATCAAACAACAAAGCATTGCTACAGACATTGAGGTAAATTGCAGTTGTCTGAAAACAACTGCTAGAGTTCGATTGCTGGATCATGATTACGGTACTTTTTTAAATAAAAAACTAATTCTGAAGCAGTGTGATAATCAACTGCCAAAAAAGTGATTTGTAATCTTTAGGTACTTTAACTTTCAATACAGTGTAGGGTAAGATATCTATTGTGAATCTAAGAAATTATTGTACAGGACACTGGAGCTACACAGCTGTAAAATGTCCTTAACATCATCACCTTTTCTTTCAAAAAAAAAAAATTGAATGTTTTATAAATATTGAAGTAACCAAGAATGTGTTTTACTTTAAAGGAATGCTTGGCTGAAACTAAAGATAAAAGGGTGTTGAGCCACAAGGAAAGGTTTAATCTATTTTGTGTGAGAATGCTTACCAACTTTATATGTCTAGCATTAATTGCCGGTGCAACTTACCTGATTGTTGAGGTTGTTGCTGGATATTCAGTGGAGGTAGGAAACTGTTTTATTATCTACAGAAGCTTTAGTCTTCAACCTAAATGTCTAATAAAAATTAAAATTACTGTCTTTAATGTAGAGCATGTATTTGATTTCTAACCTGGGATCTCCTTTGCAAAAATTCTGGTTGGTTGCCTGGTGGCCATTGACTAGAAGGGAAGTTATTGATTACATGTAGTACACAAAATAATTGTATACCCATCCCCAGAACACACATACACACTTATATTTACACATACATGTAATGGAAGATATTTCTCTTGTCTCAAGGTTAGATTAGGTAATGGCTTAAAAATTTAATCAACACTAATCCTAACCCAACTCTAATCCCAACCCTCAGTTCAAATTGAAAATTTCAATTCAAGTTTCTAGTGACAAATTGTTAATCTGAGGCCAGTGACATGCTGTAAAGTATTTCTATTATGTATATTGTGTGTGCCTATAAAATAGAAAATATCAGGAGTATCAGTTGATAGGTGTTAGTGTTTGTCTACTCTGGGACTGTACACATTAATTCTTATGACAGATGAGCAGAAAACACTTGTAGGATAGGCCATGATTGGTTGCTATGTTATATATCCCTAGAGAAATGTGGCTACATTATATAAACATTTATTTCCTGGTTTAGGAAGATGCAACAGTTTTTAAAGACCTTCTTTTGCCATTACTTGTTTCTTCTTTGAACTTGATACTTCCTGGAATGTTTCGCATTATTGCAAGTTTTGAAAATTATGAAAAAGGAAAAACTGCTGTGAAGATGTCACTAGCCAGGTAAGGTAGTTTATTAGCATAGTATTATGTTTTATTATAATACTATTCACAATATCAGTGTAATTTACTGGTCTGTTCATACTGCTGCATGTCCATCAAGTCTCCATGACCTCAAATCGACAGCACCTTCCCCAGGATGTTTGCACTTCCAACGAATGTTGATTTCTGTAAGACTCCAACACTGTCTTCAACTGATCCAAGAAATATGAGAGTTTGTGAGGAACTGACCCCAATGCTCCTATCCTCTCTGGTCCATTTCCTTCTCCCCCCATCTTTCTCTTTCTGCTGTGCTGTCTTCTATCTTCTATAAACATTGCATCACTGCAGTTTGGAGTTAGTAGCAGGATAACAACCGGGCATTGCCTGCTTCTCACAACAACCCCTGATGGGCAAGACACCGATGTCCAAGGCTTCTGTCCCCTATTTGCCGTCACTTTTATCACTATTATATTGCATACTCATGGAAGTAGGTGTTGTAACCCTAATGTGGGTACCTAAGGGGTTACTAGCACTTACCAAAGGTGCTACCCCAGACTCTGGTGGGCAGGGTTGTCCATTTCCCCGTGGTAGACTGAGGCACCAACCTGTCCTACCCCAGTGCCCTAATAATGTATTATTATTATATTATTATTGTTATTTTTATTATTATTTTTAGTTGAATTTTTTTCATCACTTTGCTTACCTTCAGTGTATGTTTTATGCTTTTTCTAACAAATCAGTTCTCTTTACCTCACTCAAGATTTTCATTTAAGTTGTCTTTGACTCCTTCCCTACCATGGGGGACTTTCATTATTTTGCCCTGGCTAATCCCAAATGATTTTACTCATCAAAGGAAGAGACATGGCAGTGAAGGGTTAAAAACCCACGTTATCAGTTATAGTAAGTTAGCTCACCATTTAACTTTTGTCATTTGCTAGAACTTTCATCCTGAAGCTTTGTACACTTATGGGGATATTTGTTGCACTGTACAGAGATATTAACTGTGCCACTGGTCAGCAAAATGACTCTGAAAAATGTAAAGCTGTAAGTAGACCTAGAAAGTGGTGGTACCACATGAATACACTGTGGTCAAGTGAAAAGTTCCTTGTTGTGATTAGTCAAATTCTAATTCTTGTTCAGCACTAAGTATTTCCATCATTATCATATCGTGACTTCTGCTTAGGCAGTACATATGATGAACCTGCATCCTAGCTCACCATCTGAGTCGTGGTAGCTCAATGGTTAGAGCATCTCACTGGTCATCAGAAGGTTGCTGGTTCGATTCCCATCTTGGGGTTCAGAAATCATTTTTCTGCGATAACAAGCTTGGTGTCGTGAACATCCACTTGTTGTCTGATATTTTCCAAGCTCCCACATGGACCAACTTTGTGTTCCGCATTAAGTATTTCCATCATTATCATATTGAAACTTCTGCTTAGGCAGTACATATGATGAACCTGCACCCTAGCTCAACATCTGAATCATAGTAGCCCAATGGTTAGAGTGTCTCACCAGTCATCAGAAGGTTGCAGGTTTGATTCCCATCTAGGGCTCAGAAATCATTTTTCTGAGATAACAAGCTTGATGAACATCCACCAGACGTCTGATATTTCCCAAGCTCCCACATGAACCAACTTTAAGTTCAGCATTAAGTATAGTTAAATTCTAATATTATTTCAAATTGACCAGTTAAATGTTCAAATTTCAGTCTTTTTATGTTTATATTTTCTGCAATATTATTAAAGGAACAAGTATAGAACTGTACCTAGAATCAGAATGCAGCTGAATATTTCAAGGGATTTTGAAAGTTAACCTGTGACACTACTTTCTTTCTGTTTCTTTCATTTAGTTTGGCTGTTGGGAAAATTATGTTGGTCAGACATTTTACCGACTAGTGTGGGTGGACTTTGCATTCATTTTGCTTGCTACATTCTTTGGAGAATTTGTTAGAAGGTCAGCTGAAATATTAACCATAAACTAATAATTATTTGTTGTTAATTCATCTGTGGGTTTGTCCATTCTGGGAAGATTTTACCTGTTTGGTACTGCTTTTTTAGGGTTTTAACTAGCCATTTTGAATGGTGGAAGTATAACGTTGGTAATCCAGGCTTTGATATTTCAAGAAATGTTCTCGATCTGATATATGCTCAATGTCTGTGTTGGTAAGGCTTGGCAGTATTTCTTGTACATTTGCCTGGAACTGTCTTTATGTAGCCATAAATGGCATACAGTCATATTATGGAAAACATCATTTTTTTTTGTTTCAGGTTTGGAACCTTTTTTAGTCCATTGCTGTCATTCATTTGCCTTTTTAAACTTTGGGTATTGTTTTATGTCAAAAAGGTATAAATTATTTTAAAAGATTGTATTATTAGCCCTCTGATGTCAACCATCAGCAGGTTTTATAATTAATTTCATTGTTATTAATTTTATACCACTTTGCACTAGTCAATTTTACTTGTGAAACAGAGATCCCTTTGGTCACGTTTTACAAATCCCACCTGATTTTACACATCTAAGGGAGAGCCCTTGGGTAACAATGGAATTAACCCTTCAATGCAATGGGGGACCTTATTGTTTTTTCTGACTAACACCAGATGATTTTACAGTAAAATGACATACAGCAAGTGCACAGGTAATAATAAAAACATGAAAGGATTTACAAGAAGGTTTGCAAGCAGAAATGGGAACCAGAGCTTATGTATAAACAGGAAACCAGGACCTTACAGCATTCAAATGTAATTTCTGCATAGAAGTTACTTTTGAAAAAGTGGTTCATTAATGGGTGGAGAGTTGACAGAAATTAATAGAAAGCAGTTTAATAATGTAGACTTACCGAAAAATGTTAGCCAGTGAATGCTGTAGAAAAACTTTAAGAACAAAACACAGTTGGTGAAATTTACTAGGAAATATGAACAAACTTTTGCATTTTCTAGATGAGCGTGTTGAAAAACTGCCGTCCATCAGTGCGTCCATTCCTTGCCTCAAAAATGAACTTGCTCTTTTTGGTATTACTGAGCATCTCTTATGCTCTAATTCTCATTGCATTTGGATACACTGTAACATCTGAAAGGTATTTCACAATAAATTATTCATTCACTCTGCCAGCTGATTAGTTGTTTTGTGTCTTACTGGAATAATCAGAGATAGACCAGCTGTAATGGATGATATTGTCCTTTTTATTTTTTGTGGGGCAGCAATATTACAGTTCATTGCCACTGTCCATACACCATTAACATTCACATTTTTTGTCTCTCTGCTTGTTTAAATAATTAATGTACAACATACCACATTTACAATGTACAACGATGTAAAATGACCATATTTCCTTATGCAGAATACCTACCAACAGTATGTTTATGAAACAGCATGTTCACAATGAGTTTATTGAAACAGGAAAAACACCTTCCTAACCATCAAAGCACCCTAAAACACCTGGTGTGAGAAACATCTATGGCAATTTTCTCAACAAAATTTATATAGATGCTTGATATTATTCAAATCTATTGACTGAAGGGATAGTTGACTAGTCTATCATTCTTTAGGCTTGTTTCTCAAGATTTTGTACTTCTACTCTTTCCTGACAGTATCAGACTTCAATTATTTCACTCTGGCTAACACCAGACAATTTTACTTGTCAAGAAGAGACATCCTGCTGGGAAAATGTTAAAGGATTCCATAAAATCTGCTGTAACCCTTTAGTCCAGTCATTTCAAATTTTTTTTTAATTTTTCTAGCCGTCTCAGTCCTTCTGGTTGTGGGCCGTTTAGGTAGGCCATAAAGACATTCATTGAACATTCAACCTATTTCTTTTAACTTCACTAAAGAATTTAATTTTATACTTTTTTAAGGGGGAAAGACAGTATTTATCAGGTGGTTCTGGAGCTTGTGGAACGCTTTCCAGCAGTGTTAAAAGAAGTTATTCGATATGCTGCCTCTCCAAGCATTATTGCTTTACTTTTTATCGTTCTTGGGTATGACTGTGCAGATACATATTATTTTGTAAATAAATATGTTACTAACCAAAAAAGAGGTCTGTACTGTGGTTAATATACTTAACCATTTTTGCAGGTTTAGCCATCAAGGTTTGTTTTCTTCTGGTACAGACCAATTAGAGTGCACTATTTGTTGGGATTCCAAACCAGGAAAACATTTTAAATGCACAGAGATGCAGTGGCACTTCTGCTTAGGATGGAATGCTAACAATCCTAATGATATAATAATTTGCCATAGTGCCAAAACACAAAACTTGTAATTCTTTGTTGGACCTGGACTTGAAGTGCAAGTATTTCAGTTCTCAGAATGCTGGAGGATCTTCATTTTCCAGTCCATCTGTTGTACTTTACACTAGTTGCACTGGGTACACTGGACACTTCTAATAATTGGTACATGTAGATTGAAATCTAGGTATTTGATATTGAAGTGTCAAAATCATCACCCATGTAAAGAGACCTTTGGACTATGCTCTCAACAAGGGCCTTTGTAGCTGAGTTGGCATGTGGAAGAACACTGGACTAGGTTTTCAGGTTTGGAAAAATTCCTGCCCTGATAGTCACCAACCAATTAAATTGTCATTGTTAATTTCATCAAAAAATGGAGTTATGTCAAATTATTATTTCAAATTATACATTAACCCGAGTCATACTGTGCCACTTTAAGTCACTATAATTATCGAGTGGAATTTAGTCACAGTAATTAAAACCAGGACTTTTGTTTCTAGGGTGTTTATCTATTACTACAAACTTCTGAAGTCATCCAATGAAAAGATGATGAAATTATTAAGAGAACAAATTATATTGGTAAGCTGGGAATTATTCATTGCTGGCATAGAGTTGGCATAACATGTCTGATGAGAATGTAAGACAATCTGTAATTTTAAAGTATCCGTAGCAGGATACTCACAAAAATTCTGTGTGCAAATCAAACTAGCATTGTGTAGATTTAAACAAATACAATGACTGGACTCCAGTAAAAAAGACCCTATGTGGTTGTCATCACATTGTTACCACTAGGTTGAATGTAATCATCTCCATTATTAATTGCATTTCTCACTGTTTTTGTGTTGTGCTTAATTTATTTCATTTAGACTGGGAAAGACAAACTATTTTTGATGAAAAAGATAAATCAGAAGTGAAAAGAAAATTAATTTGAGGACAATCTGGAATAGCTAGGACTAGATGCCTTTTCAGTAGTAACAAAAGTAGCATATTTGTATTTGGAAATTGCAGGTTGATAGTATTAAAGGCTGAGGAAATTGTGCGGAATGCTACAGACTCAGAAGTCCACCAAGTCCTTGGCATTCCACAGTTTAATCAGCAAAATTTTGTGAGCCTTTAGAAGTAGCACATTTGTTCATTATTCTGTCAGCATAATTTTTAAAGGAGCTTAGCTCTTGAACAGACACCAAACTGATAATACTTTCACCAGGTGAGTTTACATTACATGTATTAATATTTTAATTTGCAAAAATAAAAGATGTACCAGTAGTAACTTAAATGTAAATAAAATGTTTACAGTTTGATGCCACAATTCAATTGTCTGAATATGGTGACCATTTATAAAAAAATGCCACATAATATTTTATATCAGTATACTAAATTATTGGCAACAACTTAACAGAGAGTGATCACAATATAAAATCTTTATGAAATAAAATTTTTTATTTAGCATTGGCTCCTGCCCTGTGTCCCAACAGATTATTATGTATTCTTTAAAAAATATCTACTTTTACTCCACACTGATTAATATTTAAGTAATTATATATGGCTGAATGTTTGCACATATCTTGTTAACATGACAAAAACCAGTTTATGCCCTCATATGCCTTGCCTCCTCATTTTCATTATTACACAACTTCTGTAACTCCACCATAGGTAACACTATTTTTAGCATTTCTATGAAGAGCCACTTCTTAAATATCAGCATCTTAAACATTTCTCTCTGCTGTATCAATAGTTATTCTTACAGTAAGAGTTATGCTGTTTAAAATTTTAAAGTTTTGAGTGCACCTTTAGAAAGATTGCTCTCTCTTGCCAACAAATTTTCCCCTCTCTGACTCTCACTTATACCTTTTCTACCAAAACTGTTTAGTCACTTGGCAGTGTCAGTGGTGGAAACTCTGTGTCATCATCTAGTCTTGCCACTTCACTTGTTTCATCTGTGTACCATGTTGTGCCATGGGAGGGTGTTTGCTTGACAACAGCACCACTTTCAGACTGCTCCTGATTGTCCTGGGCACATGGCAATGCTTGTGTTGCAAGAAGTCCTCTTGAAGATGGATCTTCATCTCTGCTAGCATGCTCTGCATCCCCAGATCCTTCACAGTCAGGCTGCATTGATACCTTTTGTTTACAATAAATCAGAAAAAGATTATTGTAACTAATGCTATAAACATTTTCCTGCTATTTAAACCTATTTAAAACTGGCAGGGCTCATTCCTTTGAGAAATAAAATTATCTGGCATTGGGCAGTATAAAATACTAAAGTGCCCCTTACACTGCAATGGGTTAAAACCAAACAACATTCTGACATGACTAACCAATTGATATAATAGTTCACAAAAAAAAATTTTTTAAACTCAATTGCATAATATTTACATCAGTTTGTGACTCTGCTCCATCCAGAATCCTGTTAAAAAAATTAACAAAGACCCATACTTAACTTGTTTTCAAAGTATGACAGTTTTATCAGTCCTTGATCAATAATTGTGTCTTGTTGTCTATCTTACTACCATTATAATGCAAAAAATTTAAGTTGGTGGAACTGACATTTCAAGCCAAGGCCTATGTTTCAGTTTGACGAAATACCAGTTTGCTTGAAATACCAGTGCTATTAACTTAAATTTTTGGCACTTTCCTTACTCTTTTGGCCTTAAACAAAGTTGCTTGACCTTGCCTATCCAGCACTCTACTTTTACAAATACTCAATAAACACACCATGTTCGCTTTAATTATACTATATAATATACTCTATTATTTTATACTTTATAAACACACTACTTTCATCTCAAGTTTCCTTCACAGTTAAAAACATACCTGTGTTGCTTGAGAAGGGTACAGTCTCCTCCTTCTTCAGGGTCAATGTTGTAAATGTATAAATACCCATCAGCCGTTGCTACCAGTAAACGAGGCAGTCTGCCAATACTACAAATACAAAAATACACCTAGCTAGTCAGTAAGGTTTTAAACTTAAGAGTCTGTGAAAGAAGGAAGTACAGGGAATATGGGATGTTATTTTGAAAGGACTCTAAAATTACATGTAATTGTAGTTAAAAAGACTTGGTTAGTAAAAAGACTTCTGTTTTTTAACTCAAAACTTTCAGATAAAAGTTTTCCATATAATAATATAAATTAATTTCCATATATAAATTTAAACATCCTTTCCCACATAAGCAGTATTTTATACATAAAGTTTTCATTATTCTTGGGTTAAGCTAAACACCTTATGCCCAACTGGACTCAGAATGATAACTCTTTTTTTATAGGAATCAGACTTTATTATTTTAGTCAAGCTAACAGCAGAGATTTTTCCTGTCCAAGGGAGGAGTCCAAATGGAAAATACCTAATGGCTCCTCAAATCTCAGCAAAGATTTGACACTTATTAATTACAATTGGTAGCCTATAGGTAACTTCAAAAATAATAATGAGAAACAATTATGAGACAAAAAAAAGTTAAAGCAACAAATCTTACATTGTAATGCCACAAACATTTTTTAGTCCTGCAGTGGGTAACTTGACATTGGCAAAAGCACGACCTTGATTGAAAACCTCTGCTACCTAAAGATCAGATAGATCTTTTCAGAGTCTACAGTACTATAATTTTGAATGCAGTTTACCATGGTTCAACATAGTTCTAAATGGACATCCTGTAACTTGTGGAGGGAGAAAAAATACAAACAAAAAAATTACAGCATCAAATTACACCATGGCAACCATGAAGTTGAGGTTCCTTGAAATTGCTAGAGCTTGTATTTCCAAGCAATATTTGCAAAGAACAAACAATCCATATTTTAATTTATCATGTTTCAAATTAATAAATCTTTTATGAATTTCTTAATGATCAAGTTATATCTTTACACAAGCAGAAGAACATAACATTTTGAACTTTTTCAGACATCTTCATTACCTGAGATGGAAGATAGTTGCTTGGTGATAATGCTTTGCCAAAATATCCCATCCAACCACTTGCTTCCTCTACTGGCCTAAAGTGGTTTTCATACACAGCAAAAGGAGATAATGCAGACTGTAAGCCAGTAACTCAAGACTTATGTTGGGACACAGTTAAGTATTTTGATATGGTACTTACTTGTCTTTCAGCATTTCTAACTTGAATATGTGAACTGTCTCTGTGTTGCTTGATGCACATAAGAACTTTGAATCCATACTGAAAGCTAATGAGTTTATTACAACACACCTACAGATTAAGGCAGGTATACATTGTCACTGCGATATTACTAAACTGAACAGAGCTGCAAGACAAAAACCCTGAGAAACTGCAATTTGTGTCAAACTCACAATTTTACCTTTTCACACCTCTTCTAAATTCAAAAAGTTTCTGGCCATCAGGTATTGAAAAAACTCTAATTATTGTTCCCTAATGATAGAAGAGGTTAAGAGTCATGTTTAGACCATCAAATTATCAATACACATTTAAACTGGAAATTTTTGTACCTCTTATTAAATCCTTTAACACCATTATAATTATTGAATTCCTGTGTATTTGATTCTATGGAATCATATTTAAATAATTCTATTCCATTCTTTAGTACACAGTCTTCATGATTCTATTCACCTTATTAACCATTCTTTTTAAAGTAATTATATTATATTACTAAGTTTTATTAATTTGTTTGTTTACAAGTATGTTTGTCAGTTTATTATGTGCATACAGTGTATTACAAAGTATATCAGACCCTGTCATTTTACCTTTTCAGAAGCACTGGCCAATTTTGTACCTGATGTATTAAAAGCTAAAGCAGCCACTGGAGAGTCATGGGCTGATATCATAGTAACAGCCCTCTAAAAATTGATTAGAAACTAGATTTAATTAAAACTCCAGATTAAAACTCCCTTTAACCTGTATTCCATTTTCCCCAGCTATACATGGAACATGACTGTCAGGAATTTTTTACACCGTGGTGCAATACAATCCTATCTTTACTGAATTTGACATAATGTTGCATTAGCACAACACTTTACTAATTTTCTTTTCAACATACTGTATAATGCCACTGAAGTACTTTAGTACACCAACCATATCTTTCCAATAACTTCATGGTATGACACAGTTAAAATACCTTTTGTAGAACAGTTATACTGATACCATAAAATTCTTTGGAAAAAATATAATACAACTGCATTGACACTATAAAATTCTTTGTAAAATTTCTGCCTTCTTTTTAGGCACCAAAATGCTTACTAACTTTTTTAGTACTTTTAGTACACTGGTACAAAAAGTATGGGCATTAGAAAATAAAATGTTTAAACTGCAATATTGAAAACCAACATTACCAAATTTACTGCATCAAATATTTGAACTTCACCAATCTAAAGTAAATAGAAATACAAGGTTTTCATAATTATTATGATAAAATGTGCAGGAATTTTTAATATCATGGCTCAGTAATAAAACTGCTGTAAATCAGAAAATAAATAGTTATTTACAGTAAATTACCTGATTACTTCCAGGATATGCCAGAAAACAGTTATCAGAGTTTGGGGATAATGCACAGAGACCTATAAGGGACAATACAGAAATTCAATCAGTTCATTAATTTGTTGAGCATTAATATACTGAATGTATATGACATGACAGTTAATATACAATGTTAATGAAGCACAGTACTTCAAAATACCATTTCTCACCCCTTGAATGCAATTGAACTTTGGGACTAAAATGCATCAAACCTGCATAAGTACCATCCCTCATTTATGGAGTATAACTAAGAAACAACTTAATATAAACAAGATAAATCTTTTAATTGCAATTCTTTACAGATATGAACAAGTCCTATATGTCATTATTGCAAAACATGAGCAAAGTCCTACACTTTGGTTTCTGTTTTAATCTTTTTGTTACATAATAAAGCTTGACTCTTGAATGCCTGATTTTTTTTCTTTTGTTCTTTGTTTTTTCTCTGTATTGTTCTCTGGTTTGTTCTGTATGATATATGACACCAGGCATTAAAAGATCAAAGGTGGGTCATTGCTTGGTATACATTGTACAGTACTTGAATAGCCTAGAGGTGCACTGAGCAATTCAACCATTATATCAGTTTGTAGCTTGCAACAAACAGCACTTAAGGAAACATCAAATTATAAAAGCTTATGATTAACCCAGAATCTCCTGTCTATAAAGCAGTTTTGGTCACAAAGGACTTAGATAAATATTAATGAAGAAACAGATTTTCTTAAATACTTACCTAAAGAGTTTGGAGGAGTATCTCTAATAGTATGTAAGACCTAAAGGGAATCCATAACCTGCCCATTTAGTCTTGTAACATCAAAATTAAATTTAGTGATACAAAAATAAATATTGAATATACAAGTCTTTTTTTTTTCATTATTTGTACCTTCATATCTCTAATATTATGAATGTATAGACTTTCTTCTAGGGTAACCAACAATCTCTAAAATGTTAAAGTTCAGTTTCAGCATATTGAATATCCACTGCAATTGGGAAGACTTTTGGTCCTTAATTGCTAATGCAATCAACATGTATAAATAATTTAATATATTTGTTCACTAACTGATCAAAGCTATACTTCAAAAATAAAAATTTGAAAAACAATTTATTAACATGAATCATAACTCACCATCCGATTGAGCTTCACTGATAAGATAGTGTTTGGATAACTGTAATTACAAATTTCTGTTCCTTTCTGTTAATTAAAAAATTGAACAAATTTTTCTTCATTTGATATTCATTTGTTGTATTCATTTGTTGAACTATTCATTCTTTAATCTATCCATTTGCCAATAGATCCCAAATTTCTTCTATCAATCCTTCTGTTCATCTGTATACACCATTCTGCATCTGTACATACCTCAATTTACACCTTTATCCTTCTGTTTATCCCACTATCCCTCACTTTGTCCATCCATCTGTACATCTGTCCATCCATTCATTTATCCATCTTCTGCTCATCCAGCCATCACTTTTTTTTGTCCGTCTGTCTCCCTTTATCCAACTGACCTCTATTCCTCTATCCATTCTTCCACCCTTTCATCTGTCTCCTATCTATCCATCTGTTCTCCAGTCTTTCCATCCTCTCTTTCATCCACCCATTTCTTATCATGTCCATCCACTCATTCTCCAATGTACCCACCTGTTTCTCTATCAGGTTGTGTACTCCTCCATGTTTCCATCTTTTCCCTGTCAACTTATTCATTCCCTGTCTAATCATTTGCTCCCTCATCCACCCTTTCAACTCGCCCATCCATTTATTTATTCTGCAGAAGGGCAGAACTTGCTTCAACTTGTGCCACCATTTGACTGGTGGCACCACAAGTCATCACAGGTTAACTTATGGTGACTTATAAATGGCTAGAGTAGAAGAATGAACTCGGGTGAAGAATAATGATGTAGTTGCTACTCCAAATTACGAACTATACCGGACAAGTAGAGAAAAGTCTACTTGGCCCGGCAGGGATTCGAACCCCCTTCGATTTACTAGTCCGACGCTCTACCAACTAAGCCACAGGTCAAGTTGGGAGTTCCACAGGTCAAGTTGGGACCAGCTCTCAACTTGACCTGTGGCTCAGTTGGTAGAGCGTCGGACTAGTAAACCAAAGGTTGCGGGTTCGAATTCCTGCCGGGCCAAGTAGAGTTTTCTCTACTTGTCCGGTATGGTTCGTCACTTGGAGTAGCAACTACATCATTATGGTGACTTGTACTCTACAGTATTTAGATAATGGCTTTACTCTAACGTATATCATCTTGCATACCTGCAAAAGTGAAATGTCCGGCTTTATATGGGGAGGCAGCCCCAGTCCCCTGGCAGTTACTTCTGCCTGTAGTCAGCAAACTGACATGGACTACATGAAAAACATCATTTAAAACACATTTTCCTAGTTCACATTTGTGATCTTGATGATTCAGTTTCAATTTTTGGCGACTCACCTTAAAATGACAAACTTTCAATTTCCGGGGTGCAGACAAACTAACAATGGCAACAAGACTACTGGAAAATAGTCTTTCCACAATACAAATATCTTCACTTTCTATAAATATAAAAATAAATTAAATTAGAACATGAAGAATTGATGGAATATACGACAGTGCAAGCTAGAGGAACAGTATGTGACTTAAATTCAAAGCTAGTTGTATTAAATCAAACAAAGTATTGTTTTGTGACACAGTCTGAATATACATTTGAACCAAATAAGTACAATGAATCCGACCACTAAACATCACAAGCTAGTTATAAAAACTTTGAGAGTAATGTTATCACCAGAAAGACTTAAATGCAAGGAAAAGTTACAAAAGATACACTATTAAATATTATTTTAACAATGAACTACTGTGCCGATCAAGCACTTTCATTTTTGGTTAAATAACAAAAGAGCAAAAGAGCATAATGAATTACTGACCATAATTATAAATTTCTTCCAACTTTTCAACCGAATTTAAAGAAAATAACTTATACCCATTTTTACTTCCCACTGCAATTGATCTGAATAAAAAGGCAAAGAAATTTCAATGAAACAAAAAACTGAACATGGAGGGCTGAATGAGTAAACTAAACTTGGCAGCAACAGAAGCAAGACCAGTCATTATCTCACTTACGAGAAATCTTGATTGAAATTTACGAACAGCAAATTTCCGTTTGATTCTCCTCCACTAGCAGCTAAATTCATAGTAAATTAGAAGCCTTCTCCGAAGAGAACCGGGCTCTTAAAATGCGTCAATTGCCTCTCATTCTCTAAATTATTCTTATATTTGGATGAGACCAAAGAAAAACAACAAGAAAAAAGTAAACATTACAAGCATGCGCAAAACAATGTAACTACGTAATATCAATGGAACCCAGTCTCCACACTTAGAGAAATTAACCATATGATACAGTAAAGTGACACTACACTACAGAAATATTGTCTTTTAGATTTTATTCTTAAACCATACTTACCAATGAATGAAACTCCTTGAACAGGAACCACAGTTGACAATGTTTGATGGAGGGGAAAGAAGCAAATTTTGTTTAATCATTTTAAAGACTTCTTAGACCAAGTAGTTTCCATGGCAACTGCATAAATTAATCAGGGAAGTGTATTTTACTTATCAAAAATAATCTATTCCTGAGATGGTGACAAGATATTGAGAACATAAGAATGCCATTATTCATCAAATGAATATATTATCAAGCTGAAATGGTAACTCTTATACACATTTTACACCTGACATTTACTGAAGAGCTGGATTTCAGACAGATGGCCAAATGCAATCAAGGAATCACTCTGACTTCATCTTAAAACAATTCAAGCAGTTCTGCATATAAATTTTGAGACAGTTCAATGGTGAATCCAGATTTGGGGAAGGTGACAGCCCCTCCTTCAAAAGAATCACGTCCCTTGGACAGCAAATGCACCCCTTTCCACCACACCCCTTTCCACCACACCCCTTTCCACCAAATAAAATTAAACTAGTCTGGAACCCAAAACTGGACCTTTTCTAAAAACTAGCAAAAGGCATGAGTTTTAGCAAAGGAATTATTATTGTATACAATGTGTCTTTGTATTCTGTGAGTTATTGTAAATTTTAAAGTTTAAAAGTCAAGGATTTTTTGACAAAAAAGAAGCAGACATAACATTTTAACCATAGTTAGCATCTTGTAGATATTAAATTTCTGTTTATAAAGGTAAATACGAGCTTCAGAATTTCCTCAACTTCCAGTACATTAGATGTCAATACAAAAACTTATATCTCATGGGTTAATTTGTAACCATGACACTTTACAAGATATGCTTTTGCAATAGATTGTAAGCTTGGTGGGTGTAGGTCCTCAAACCCTGTCAGCTCTGGTACAAGAAAATTACCATGATGACCACATTTTTTTGCAAACCAACAAATGCACACCAAGAAGTCCACAAGTTGCTCTCTTTGAAACAGCTCTCGGTTTTCTTTTAACTTTGTTAAATGACACAAACTGAACAAGCCCAGTTTTGCAGCAGAAGAGAAACTGTACTGTGAAATCCATTCCTTTCTCTGATTTACACCATGAGATGAACAGTCATCCAAAGTGTTATCCTTTAAATGAAACTTATTCTTGGGAGCTGTTTCTAAAGATTCCACTGGCTGTGCACCAACACCAAACAATGCAGTCTGAACAAATGGAGCCATAGAAATCCAAACATAACTGTGGGTGGCCTCAAATTTACCAATTTGAGAAGGAGTGACCAAAGCAAGAAACTTTTCCAATATGCTATCAATGTCATGTTTCTCTTGCTCTCCAAGTGTTTTTTCTTTTGGCAAAGTTAGAATGTTGGCCAAGAACAGGCAGAAAAAATACCTATCAGATTGAACAAGAAAGGGCACACCTTGTTTATTATTTTTGACAAACATTTTTACCAACACTTGATGTGTTCAAAGAAGTAGGTAGTACTTGGCCCTCCAACAAAGTTTTAGGGAGCATGGTACCATGCCCTAAACTACCGCTGCCCACACAGTGTGCCATATTAAGTTACTTATGTTGATCAATAGTTATTACTTCTGAGAAGAGAACCTCCCTTTAAAGTGAGTCATAAGAACTAATTTAGATTGTCAGGCTTTTAATTAACCAAGCTTTTGGCCCTGCAAAGTAAAATGCTAGCAAAGCAAATGGGTTGGGAAAATAAACAAGTGCGAACTGTTTCATTTTAACCCTTTGCTAGCCATGAGCACATGCTAGTATTTTATAAACTCAAAAGGTCTGGAAACTACCAAAATTTATGACAATAAAACTGATGTTTCAACTTGTTTGATTCAATTTATAATATAAAAAAGTAGTTGGTTTTGTATAGGAAAAATGCCACATGAAACAAAACTAATCAATCAGCTAGAAAAATCAATAACAAACAAAGGAATAAGAGTAATAAGAAGAGAGAAACTACAATTACCAAAATCCAAGGTGCAAAAAACATAAAAAAAAGGAAATAAAGCATGGATTCAAGCTTACATTGTAGGTTTTGACAGATCATCAAACACATCTAAGTCTCCATTTTGTTCAGATGTGAATAATATTGGTTGCATCATCTCCATTACTGGCTCATGAATTTTATTTTTTACCAACTGCTCTGCTGCTTTGGGATGGTTAGAACAACAAAAGAGCGCATTTGCTGCAACTTCCTTGCCATATACAGATGTGCTTTGAGATGACAATGACACTAGTTTAATCACAGCTTCTAAATCTTCAGTAACCATTTGTTGAATATCTGACATCTCCATATATCTATAAACAAATTAAAAGGACTATTTAAACTATAACAGCAAAATAATATGCACAAAACAAATTATGTGACATCTCCACCGATGGTTTGTTATAAAAGTCTTTAGAAAGACTGTTGGTCTTTCTTTGTCACTTCTACCAACAGTCTTTCTTGAGACTACACTAACCTGGAAAATCAACTTTCACAAACACCTAGCCATTCTGTCTGGTTCAAGCCATTGACTGGTACTTCAAGACTCAGATGGTGAGTTAAGATACAGGTTCCTCATATGTGCTTATTACTACAAAAGCCATGATATGGTAGGGAATAATGGGGAGACCTACCATATGTTGTCGTAACACATGGCTCTCACATGCACAAAATTTGCGGTTAACAGTCAGTTTCTCCCATTCTTATCAAATTGTGGCTTCTGCATAGGCACCACATATGACAAACCTAGACCTTAGCTCACCATCTGTGTCTTAATGGCTTAATGGTTAGAGCATGTCTGTGGTCATCATCTCCCACATGAACCGAGTTCGTGTTCGGCATTAAGTAGTCAGTCTAACTGTTACCCTATCAACAAGAAGTTAACATACTGAGCCAAACATCCCACAGCAGCTTCGTTAATTTGACAAATTTCGAAAAGTTCATCGTTATTCTCTCCCTGTCTCACCAGAGACTTCAAGAACAGGTCAAGGTCAATTTCGTTCAATACTTTTCTGCGGTCTTCTTTCAGTTCGGAATAATTCCAAAGTGCGATAAGGCAACCATATTCTAAGAGGATCTGGTTATTTTTCAATAACATTACCGTTTCTTCATGTCTAGCAACAAAAGATAATCAAAAATTGAACAGCGTTACGATCTCCTTTTACATGACAGAAAATGAATCCAACTTTTCAGGAGAGAAAAGTCTCCATTCTATGAGAGAAGACACACTTACAGCCGTTCTCCAAAAGAGAAGTGTTTACTCGTAAACTTATATATCGATGATAACATGCTCAAACCCCCTTCTTGCGTGAAGAAATGTCTGTTGGCAATAGACGACTTGTTCTTCCAAGGGAGAAATAATTCAGAAGAGCACATTTCAAAGGCTTGATAAACATCGTCACAACAATTACTAAGTTCATCCAAGTTTTCCGTCGTTAGACTCAGGGTCTCAATACCTTTGTTTATTTCAGCGACAATCGTCAAAAATTCCTTCATTCTATGAAGTACCACGACCAAAGCTTCAATATTGCAATGAGCCACATACTCAACCGTAAAGCAATCTCCTTCCCGCACATATAAACTTGATAAAATTATTTCATTATCCAAAAGGCGGTTTCTGTAATACACTTTTTGGTCACAAGCTGCCACCGATATCTTGGTTTCCAAGGCTTTTTTCAATCCCCAAACACAGTTGATATCGTTAATTAATTTAAAATTGAGATTTTGTGTCTCTTTGGTCTCGATACATCGAGTGAAAATCCGAACATCCATTTAAAATCGAAGGCAAGACCAAAACCTTACTGCGGTAGTTCATGTTTGCGTTTTCCAATCGTGACGTCATCAACCAAGGAAGACAGGAAGAACTGAAGAATAAATCGAAAGAGAGAAAGAATAAAAGAAACGAAAGAAAGAAAGAAAAGAAAAGAAAGAAACAAAGTTAACAGCAGAAAAATATCTTAAATTTAAGAGGTAAATCCTCTAGTAATGTAAATAGTACTGCTAGCCTTGATTTAAGGATTTAAAGCAGTTGTAGAATTAATTTTTCTGATTACCACCATGAAAAAGTACAGACATCGTTCACATAGAAAAATACGTTATTTAGCAATTACTTCTCAAATATACATAAAATATTCTGGTACTATTAATAATTCACGTTTATCCTTAGCTGGTGGTAGCTCACTGGGTTTTTTAGTTAAGTTTTGAAAGCACTGTCAGTTGGTCCTGACCACAAAGCTTCAGTGCTATTTTGGTAAGTTTACAGTTTTTAACTGATCCCAAAGTACAGGTAACAACTTTCATCTGCAAAGGTTCAAGTATAATATTGAATACATTTATTAACATTGTAGACTGGCATATATAACATATTTATTTGCATATAGGCATATATACATGATCTGTATAAATGTTAACATAACAGGTTGGTCAATGATTCCCTCCTTGAGTTATGTAAAATCTGATTTCCAGAAATCAAATTAAATTTTTTTGAACTTCCCATCTTTGGTTGTCCTGCAAGCCAAAGACAAAAAAATATCAGCAAATAAAACATAAAAAAAGATTATAATACAGTACCAATTGTAACAAGTAATGATTAACCCATTGTTGACTGAAATAGCCAAAAATGGCCAGGTCTCTATCGTTTTACTCTGTCTGATGCCAAACAATTGTCTCGTCAAAGGGACAGCCCTTCCATCAGCAATGGGTTAAGTTTAGTTTTTAGTTGTGGTGAACACCTAAGACAACACGTGCAAGCTTGGTAGTGCAGTTAGCATTTCGTGGTCATCTAAGCTCTTTGTACTTCACTGGTACCAAGTGGTTAATAAACCACCAAGCTTTATTAATTAAATAGCTTTCATTTAAGATTGTAATCCCAGCAAATGTACTAACCAGTTGCAATATTAAAGATGCTTGTCTTGCACCGTCCTTCTATTGGCCATTGTGCCAGTTGATTAAGTTCAACAGATGAAAACTTTTTATGGCTCTTGGAATATGTTGTCAGAAAATCAATCTAAAAATGAAGGGTTATATTTTAGACAACTTTTCTAGACTTGGTAAACATGTGGATAAGCAATTTAAGGTGGCTTGTTATACATTATTAATTGAATCTGACAATTAATTAAAACCTTACATCATTAGAGCCTCCATGTCTTGTACTATTCATCATGTCACCTCCAGCCATTTGCGTCTTCCACCTTGTTCTATCCACATGAGCTACAACCGGCTAATATGTCACACAGTAAGAGAGCAATGCAATTAATAACACTGATCAACTAACACATCAGCAATCAAGCAAAATCACAAGTCAGGAAAGAACCACCGTTACTTGGTATTAGCTTACACCTACATGCTTACTGTGATTTGCAAAACCATCTTTGCTGGTAGTGACAAAATGGTGGGGTAGATTCATGCCAACTTCAAGCTGTGAAAGGTGCAAGGAAGGACATCTTGTTGGTCTCACAGTAGTAGAAAAGTTGTGTCTTCCACTGAAGCTCTGTCAATTTAGCAAAGGAAAATAAAAGAATGGAAAACTGTAAGTCCAAATATGGTTACTGCTCATGAAATTGAGTCATAATGTCCATCAGCACCAATCCTGCATACATGCAGCTGGTGATTTTAGGGTACAGTTTAGTAAAGTCAGTCAAATAGACAGGGCTCCTGGTCTGTCTGTTGCCAATTCAATCTTGTAAAACCACCAGCAATGCAGGCTGGTCACTACCAACTACTGTATTCTTTCTTAAAGCAACTCTTAACCACCTAGATTATTGTCTTTAACATGTAGTAATTGAACTAACACAACAACAGACTTAAAGTCAGTAAATAGAAAAGTACAGAATCTCCAGATGATTACTGATCATAGAAGTTAGTCCAGTTTGTATATTGGGTTGCAAAGGCATATTAAAATTTCAGAAAATTTTAAAACAAGAAAGAAACTGACCATATAACAGGTTTACCACCTACCTGCCCCACTGGTAAGTTTATGGCAACTGAAGTACAAGTTTGTGAGTGACCATGGCTTAGCTCAAACAGTCGCCCATTCCACTGTTTGTTTTTTTTCACACCCAGCATAGCTTTAAAGGTGGCGTTGCATTCTGTAGTTTAGCCTTACATTCTATACTTTGATTAGATTGGGTTTAGGTTCTTTCTCAGAATGAATTAAGTAGTTGAGTACTTTACACATCAATTGTTTTCTGCAGCTGTCCACTATATTATTGTTTTGGCTGACAACAAAAATATCGAGAAACTTTATGACGATTTCGAACCTTTAAAATATGAGGAATGATTCGGTTCATAACGCAGTAATAAATTGATAAATGTTTGTAAACAAACAGGCTTAAAATTCTATCCTGATATGAACATGTGATATGAACACATACTTCCTTCGTGGTACTCAGATACTTCCTATCGACAGGAA
Source organism: Nanipora kamurai (assembly GCA_036872915.1). Classification (NCBI taxonomy): domain Eukaryota; kingdom Metazoa; phylum Cnidaria; class Anthozoa; order Scleralcyonacea; family Helioporidae; genus Nanipora; species Nanipora kamurai. The sequence goes on along the minus strand of JBAHVQ010000482.1, from coordinate 91,953 downwards.
ACATTTCAAATGACAACGTTGTTTGATGTAAAGGTCTTAAGCCACGATAAATTTGTCGCCTCTCTTCTTCCGACTTTCTCAATATAGGCAAGCCATATCTTTGAACTTTTCGCCTGGAATAAGGCTCATCTGAAACAACTGTTATATAGTCAGAAAGATTTGTTAAAACAGTGCTTGTGTCTTTTCCCTGGTTATGATTGTTCATTTCTCTTGGTAATGTCCAGTATCAAAAATTCCACGAAAAAAAGAAAATAATTCAAACCCATTTAATTTGATTACACATTATCTTGTTGCTATGGTGAAAGAAAACCGAGACGACTGTCTGTAAGCTATTGGTCAGCGTTGGTTCATCAAATATGTTAGCCATATTATGAATTGACACTTTGACAGGATATTACCACCGGAACTACCGCTACATGTGCACTGTTTACAATGCTAGGCTAATTATTGACGTGCAAAATGGACATGAAAATGAGAACATTACACACTCCTACCAGTGGTGCATGGGCCATGGGCTGGTTAAACCTGACAGGCCCAGAGCAAAAGAAAAGACTACCCCCCAGCATTTTGTGAAACCATTATATCATGTCAAAATTTTAACAATATGATATTTCTTGAAAAACGTTTTGTCTATTCACGGACCACCCGTTTCAGTGATCAATATCAAGCCTGCAACTGTGAGACTAGCACTGGAATCCTCTAAAATTAAATATATTGATATGTGGCAAATTTAATACAAAATTAAAATATCATGCAAATGTTTGGGAACTTTTACAAAGTGAGACTGTTGGGGGAAGGGGGACAAGTGGCAGTCTGCTATTGTAGACTGCTATGGACTATCCTGAACTGTCAGCATCATGTCCCATTTCTTGAGCACATTATGTAGACCACTGTGAGTTGCATACAACTTATGTAGTCATTGATTCAGGTATTGTTAGACACTTCAGATCTCAATAGTCTTTAAATTTCCTCCAATATACTACATAGCAACTTTTCCCCACCCTTTTTTTAAAATCTGTTTGTTATTGTATACTCTAACTCTTCTGAATGTTGAAATAGTTGAGAAGCTGAAAAACTTTTTTTTTCACAATAAACATGGAATACCATTTTTTATTAATTACTTAATGCATGCATGTTTCTTCAATTCACAAACAAACCCTTACTCTCTACAACAGAGTACTAACATGTCTACAACTGGTCAATACCCAGGAAAAAAAGGCTAATAAATTATTACATTATTCACTGTACAGACAAAATAAAACTGTGCAAAAAAATTAAAAAAGATTACCCATTTTGTGCATGGTATATTTCATCAGGTACATATACATGCAGAATGGTAATGTATGTAGGTATGTGAAGGTAGGTAGGTTGCTGTGTACAGTAATTATTTTGTTTGTACATAAGTCCATATATGTGTACATTGTACAGTGTTCCCTACAGGGAACTTCAGAGTACAAGCCTGCTATGTCAACCCTAGATAAAACCCTTGAGAAAAATTCTGTAAATACATGTAGACATACATATATATATATATATATATATATATATATATATTTGATGATAAATATTAAAGCCCAGCATAGTATTTTAATAAAAGCCA
>JBAHVQ010000482.1:65211-90253 GCA_036872915.1 Nanipora kamurai | reverse complement strand
GTTTTAAAATGGAGGTCATTATGACGAAATTAATGACCGACGAAAAACAAAAGAATATGGTCTCATGAGTTTATAACTATGCTTACCGTGACCAACATTTCAAACGAGGTTTTAACAAGATTCTAACGCTACAAACGTGACCCATTTCTGTTGACATTTCGTCGACAATAATTGTGAGTGAGATTTTTAGAAACTGTGACAAAGTAAGACAAACCTATCCGATACTGAGTTGGAATTTTGTCGTTATCCGAGCATCACTCATTCTACATTTGTGCTAGTTTATGGAATAAATCATGCAAGTGGTTTATTGACCTGGAAGGCAGTCCGAAATTTTAAAGAACATGAAGAAATTTGATAAAAAGTATTTTTGTACATCAATAAAAGCACTCTGTAGAAGTATTTATTTTTAATCTACTGTAAAAGGGGAATCTTGCTTCAATGACTTGCTTATAACGTGTTCTTCATCGTCAATGCCAGTTTACACGATCCATGGTATACTAATGTTTTAATGGGTTTTCTCTAACTTTTCTTTCCTACTAAAAATTTTGCACAAATATTGTGAAATAAGAGCGTAATTGGCGATGAAACGACATCAACTTCACATGATGATGACGACGATGATGATGATGATGATATTAATAATGAAGATAATACCGTAATTTAAACGAGAGATGCACTAAACAGACAAATTCTAATCAATTTGCGGCCCACACTCGTAGTCAAATAAATTACTAGCTTTAAAACGAAAAAATTACATGGAAATGAGGATTCAAATTGTAAATTAATAAAATAAAACGGTGAAAAAAAAATAAACGTTTTTCACCATTGCTGCACGCACATGCCACATGTTATTATTTTATTCATGATTTTATTTTGGAAAAACTCCCGAACTCAAGAGGTTAAAGAAGGCTTTCGTTTACGTTATACGTCCATTCACCATGCAAATTCAGAAATATTGGTTTGGTTCCTGATCGTTAGAAATTTTTCGTCCATCCCATTGCTCGTGGTAAGTTCAAATCAATAAATCGTTAGGCTTACCACGTGGAGTAAGATGCATACATTTAAGAAATAGAATACATATTTTTGTTCCATTTTTTAGCTGGGAGAAGGGTTGTCCTCGTCAATGGGAGAAAAACATATTCTAAAAGCAGAAGAAAAGAAATATCGAGAAATTATCCGAACAGATGTACTAAAGTTAAAGTTTTTATGTACTTACATATGAGAACCGGACAGTCTTCTCATTTTTTTCATTCGGTTTCTAGAAAATCTATTTTCAAAAGCAATGAAGTATTTTAGTAAACTTCTTTTCTTAAGAATGCCAGTTTCTGACGATGTCTACAATGCATATTAGGTAGGTCTTATTTCGAATACTGACATATTTCTTGTGTATGGAGGAGATTTTTGAGTATCAAAAGTGAACATCTGCAGCGATTTGCTGGGGATAGTGTCATTGCAAGGTCGTTTGGTAATGTTCGTCTGATGTGTTTACATGATGGTTCAGACCAGAGGTGGGTGCTATGGCAACCAAAAGCTTAATTCAATTAATTGCCGTATGAAGTTTGCTGATTTTACAGTTATATTGCTTTAACTTTCAAATTTATTCAACGTCTGGGTTACAACCGGTTTGAATAACTTATTTTAAGAGTTTGCAACATAAACCAGCCATTTCAATACCCCACGTAAGGATGGGGAGGGGGTTCTAAATGGCTACCGAATGATCAGCTTCAAATACTGAAAGCTACCTCATTGACAGCGTTATCATGTATAGATGACATTGATATATTGAGCCACATGATAGATTTTGCTCATCCCACTGCTTGTAAATATCCAACTTTGGCTTCTCGACTCATATATGCTATGATATTGTGCAGACAGAAATACCCAACAGTCTGCAGGACTATATTATGTTGAAACAACCACATTAATGAAACCAATAATACGCCGTACATATCCAAAAATGTTAGTTACAAACAGACCTGACTTTCAAGTAGCATCTCACAAGATTTATAAATCCAGCTGTCAGAATAACGAGTAATCCCAACAAGATCCACCAGACCACGCTCCTCTCACAAAACCACAAAACGCCATTATCAGATTCAAACAATACTTGTGCTGTCGTACATTCTTCCATGGAACAAAGCGCCGGAGGCAAAGTGGTCTGGGATATGTAGGACCTCCAAGGAAACAACGAAAGTTTTCCTGAAGCTACTCCTGATGAATCGGCTTCGTTTGTTTCAGACATAATACAAGATCACTCTTCTCTTTCACGGTCTGAAACAAACGTAACAACTCGAGTTATATTTGGAATAAATATAGCTTTTGATAGGGCAAGGAATAACTCAGTATAACGGCAGCAAGAGCAAAAAAAAACAAAACAATGAAGGCCGAAAGGGTATGCGATAGGTAGAAAGAAAAGACGAGTTCTACACTGAGCATCAATGTGGCTGCATGACAAGAGCCGTCCTGATATCTAAATATGGTCACCCAGCAGGTGTTATCATGTTTTCAAAGCCAGACGACAACTTGGGAACTTTGCTCAGTTTTAGGAGACTTTAACAACCTTCTAACATCGCCGGCTGAAGATGGCATGGCCATAGAGCTGAAAATAGCTATCAATAGCTCTAGCTGTGCGCTCCTGGATTCAAACTGTAAAGATTAATGGATATGGGAACGCCATGTTAAATGGTTAAATTGCACGTGTCAGTCTCGCAGGCAGCGTATGTTCTATAAAACAACGTATGTTCGCCGTAAAACGAAAATACTTGGTCAGCTTGTTCTTCAATGTTAAGTACTAAATTCTCCCTTATATACGAAAGACGATTACGAGAGCAGTACCATAACACAGAGAGCAACTTGTTGGGTAGGGTGATAGGATGGACGTACCTTCAATTCTTGTCCATAGAAAAAAATTTCACACCTTCGCTGTAATGGTGCGTTGGTTAAAGTCTGTTAAATTATTACCCAACGACGTTTGAATGTTTATCGCCAATAATGATTCCCAAGTGAGGTGATCGAGCCGTTTTGGCTGTTGGTGTCTTAACTTCAAATGCAGATTTTTGGGGGTGAGAGCAGAAATTTCAAATGTAGAAAACAAACGTACCGTAGGAGACATGTTAGATCAAAATATGATTGGTGTTAAACATAAATTTGATAACTCCTGGGAGTTTTCTTTAAATTCATTTCTTTGTTTACTACATAAAGGATGCTCTCAATTTGCACAGATTGTCTTACTACAGTGGAAATTGCGCTATAATTCCTTAGTTGCACTTTCGTCTTGATTCACTGCCGTATAAATCTGTTTGGGAGTTAAGCCTTCGTTCCCTCCACCAACCTCAAGAAATTTCCGAAAGTATATCCCCATGGCCTGATGTTCCAAGCTTAAATAAAGTAAAGCAATACCTGATTTCACAATTGAAGAGTTCGACTGTAGCAATGAATCATGGGTAATTAGCAATGAACAAAGGAAAACTTGATCCATAACCGCGATGCGTCAGGTACTTCTTTTGAATTTTGTCCTGACTTCCCAGGATTCTCTTCTAAGACCGAACTCGTCCATTGTCCTTCAAATGCCCATTGAACCTTGACTTCGTCGATTGAATTCTATGAAGTCTTCTTCGTTCCGATACTCTGCAAAATTTGAATCAAAAAAGTTCAGTGGAATTCAGCAAGCCTTTCAGTCATAGAGGGCCACAAGTTTATTAGCCTTTGTCTATTTAGTGCAACACTCTGTAAAAGGCGGTAATGAGGATATTTCCACCTAAATTAGAGGTAGCGAACCAGCAGATAACATTTCCTGCTCCTTGAATTTCTCCGACATAGTGGCAAAAAGATCACTTCATTTCAGGAAATTCACAGGAATCAGCACAGCTTCCGGAATTCCCAATTTTTCGACGCCATCATACCTCTACAGTGTTCTTTGTCTACATCGTCATTTTAATTTCTTCGTCTGTTCCAAATACCAGCTGAGATTAAGGCTTGTGATCTCTGATTTTCATTTTGTTTTTTAATCTATCGCTTTCGGTTTTATTTATACATCGCCAAAATCAAGAATGCATTAATAATTCATGAAGAAAAACCAATATGTACGGATAATCTAAAACTGAAGGAAGAGTTCAAGTAGATCTGGCCTACTCTTATCCGGACCTTCAATCAAAATACAATTTTTTTTCGAATAGCTAACTCTAAAAATTGTAACACAGCGTTGAGGACTAGAGTAGACAAAGTGCAAGGGAGAGAATTTGCCAAAATTTAACAGAACATTTAAGCTGTTCTTAGCTATTTCAACGAGTTAGAGAGAACACATCGTTCGAAACATCTCAGTGAAGTCTTTCCCTTTTCCCAATTTACCATCACAAAAAGTTCTTTTGAAAACGTAGCAGCATCTTATATATTTGTTATCGAGTCTACCGATCCCATCACAGCTGTGGTGTGTCTGTTACCTCTGTTGCCCTGTAACACAATACTGCCCCGCATTGCTTAGTTTGTTAAATAACTTGGCTTCACTCCTAATTTACTCAATGTTTTCAAAGCTAGACAATCACCTAAATACATTTTGTCAACAGCCAGAACGATGGATTTTCGAACGTGTTTTTCTTTTTGTTCCTCGGAGGACGAAGATATTAATCTTGTTTATAGACCTGCATTTCCATAATTAAATTACGAAAAAACAGGTACTTATAAAACACATGCCACGAGGTTACTGACGTTTTAACTTGGTGTTTAAATTTACGTTTAGAAACAACGCAATAAACATTGGTCAATCAGACAACGTGATCGGTTCATTTACCTAGAAATCGATTCACCTTGCGCACATTAGTGGAACAACTCGAAAATTTATTTCAAAGTTAAACCTTTTCAAAACTGAGTATGAAAATGTTTTCTCCATCACGCTTATAAATGAAGGTATATAACGCCGTCCGCCACAAACCCTTGTTGCCAAGTGTGGTGGGATTAAAGCTGTAGACATCTGTTGCAACCTTACATGAAACATTGCGTGAAATCGCGGATGTTATACTCTTGGAGCATATTTCTACACGCCAAAAGTTGACAAAAAGAAACCAATGAAACTGTAGTTTAATAAAAGCCTAACTCTAAACGTATCCTTACCTGACATTTTCTTCAATGGTTACCCTAAATTGACTATACCTAAATCTAATCCTTACGTCGCAGGTTGCCTTAACGTCTCATCCTCATTCACGTTATTTAGATTTTAGTAATTGCTTTAACATTGCGTGCACTGTTGCACTGTGTTTCTGCAGCTTAAATTGTTTTTCTTTAGGGCATGAAATGCAGGTGTTGTGTTCTAATGTGATCGCAAGTGAACTGTTGTTTAAAGGTAATTTTAGGCAATAAAAATATCCCAGTTCATAAATTCCGTTTCTTCATACACATCCATTTCTTGTTTTAATTTTCCAATCCAAGGTAATATTTATCTTATGCGGTGTTAGGCTCACAAAGACACCCAGTGATTGGCACCTACGTATTTCAATATGCTATGAAAACACGATGTTTGTTGTATGACAAATTAAAATACAAAGAGATCGTTTTACACGTTTGTTTATATTTTTGCGATTCGCCTGTTCCCGAATTTGAGTTTAACGACGTTTTCCCGCCGCAGTCTCCGTTTAGAAGAGTAGATTGGGATCTTTTCGGTTTTTTGTCTCTTCTTAATTTACGATTATTCACCATTTTAAGCATTTTATTAACTAGAAAATTACCCACACCAGCAAGATCGTGAAAATTCTTCCACACAGAAATGAAGACGTTTATTGTTGTTCTACCCCTTGAAAATATCAGTATAGATATCAATATATGTGCAGTCTCGTGTGAGGTAACGTGTGGAGACAGCTAAGTCAACAAACACAATCGTCAAATTCTGACCGCCAGCAAGAGACGACCAGGAACTGGTTACACAAACATGGCCTGACTGAAGAGATACTTCAAAAGATATACAAAATGTCCACCTGGCAAAGATAATTTCACACAAGTACTCAAGTTTAATATTCTGAAAATGAAGCTACTAATTAACTATACAGAAAAATGAAACTAATTATTTTTATGCTTTAGTATTTAGAGCTGTTTCATAAGTATATCCGTTTCTTTGTATCTGTGGTTGAATAAACACTAATTCTCGGCAAGGTTTTATTCATTGATGTGTTAATGACAGTAACAGTCTAATTAGATAATTTATTTCATTAATTTAACTATTTTGTACAAAAAAGAAGCGGACAAACCAAAACTTACGGAAGACGTACTGTTTCATACGAACGGTTTATGTATGAAAGATCTTTAAGCAATTTTGTAATCGCCTGTCTTCTTTTTGGCATTGCGTCTCCGTTTCCTCTACAACTGATGCGATCCGGAAATATATTACAAAACTTAATCTGTCATTGAAGCGCCAAAGATTAGTCGCTTGGTCATCGCGGGATTTGTAAAGTAGCGGGATTTGTAAAGTTGCGGAATCGGGGTGGATTTGGGCCATTTGGTGATGTGTTCATCAAAAGCTCCAAAATTTTTGATGTCATCACAACATAAATACACAATGTCTTCCTGTTAATTATCGACTTTATATAAAATAGTGTCCCTTTGTTAAGTGATGATTAGATGATAATCACTAGTGATGGAAGCAGGTTAGTGAGGGTCTATTTGTCGGTAAAGAAAACGTCGCACTTCTCAAAAACGGTGGCTAGATGTCTTGTTTGTGTGCCTCATATTACAGTGATGAGGCACGCCGTTCGCGCAATATTGACAAAGAAATCTTTCGTGAAGGAGTTCGCGCCACGCGAGAGGTGAGGATCCTCTTGCTAGGTGCTGGAGAAACAGGTAAAACTACATTCGTGAAACAAATGAGAATTATCTACGGTGAGGATTATGATAAACAAGATTTATTAGAGTTTCGGGATGTTATCTATACAAACGTCTTCAAAGCAATCCAAGTGTTGGTTGATGCAAGAGAGAAGCTTAATATAGCATGGGGCAACCCGAAAAACGAATCAAAAGCCCAAATATTGCTACGATGGAAGATTCCGAGAAGGGTTGAACAGAGTGTGTTCTTGGCCAATGCAAAGCTTCTACAACGTCTGTGGAACGATGAAGGAATTCAACTCGCTTACGGCCGACGGAGAGAGTACCAACTGGTATGTTTTGTCACTCTATAGTCTGCACATATGTGTTGGTCGTTTGTAACAGTTGCAATGGTTTCAACACCTCTTTGCCGAAACAGATTACGATGATTTGCCCGCACATTCCTGACAATTCCCTCAACTGCGTAGCATTCCATTCACGCACAGTGAGTGACGTGGAAAGATAAAAAAACTGAAGCCTGACTTTAATGTAGCCACATGATTTTGCTGTGCGGGAAATGTAAAGTAATTCAGTATCCTCTTTTCAATCAGCACGTTGGAATTTTACAGCTTGTCTACAAGTCAACCATTCCGAAATCCCGACATTACTAAGTGTTTCTCTAGGATTTCTTTTTGCCCTTTCGTTTTCGCTGGACTGGTTTTGTCTACACGAGATTCGAACAAAAACAAGCGCAGTTCTTGGCTCCTGCGGCAGTAATTAAAGTTATATTAATGCGATTGAAAAGTTGCCCAGGCTAATAAGTTGTGAATCTAATAAGTGGAGCCTCCGTCTAAACTGGCAATTTTCCCGCAGAGATCGAATTCGAATTTTCACTCCACATTTAACTACGAATGGTGGGTTGACATGGGACCCGTAAATTACGCATGCAGTAATAACACTGCACTAACAACCAAGCTTAAGTGAGCAGGTTTGTCCTTCTTATTTTGTGCCAGCTCTCGTGGGTTTCGCAGGGATTTGACCTTTGGGAAGAAGTTTCGGGCTAGAAAACACGACATTTGAGACCAAATAACAACTCACTAATCAAAGTTTGCTTCGATGCGCATACAAAACGGGAGTGGAGGCAAAGAAGGGGATGGTATTAAAGGATATTTTTAATTTTGCCTAAAAATGGAAACTCCTCCTTCCTAAAGTACAGTGGTTGATGGTGATCAAATCACTCGCATAAAGGTTTGGATTTTCATCAAGCGAGAGCCCTCAACTAACAGCTGTCACAAGAAATAGGTATTTAGAAGCCGTTGACACTTGAGTTTAAAAATTTAGATCGAGATCGATGTCGGAACGATCTGATAGAGCACGTTCACACCAAAGCAGAAATTAGCGATTAAATTACCAAAGCAATGATTAAACCGATTAAAGCAATTAGTGAGAGTTACTCCGTCGGGTCATGTTTCTCTTCTCTTTGAAATTAAATGCGCAATTATAACCAACTTATAGCTCCTACAGCTCACATAAAAGTTCCAAAATATTGACAAACGCAATTAGGTCGATGTTTAACCGCGGCTATCTTTCACAATAAAAGCAGACAAGCTTACATCAATTTCGGATCAATCTTCTTGTATGTATCCAAATGACTACAGTGACGACATTTAGGTAGATCTACCAGGGTTCGAACATGTATGCCCAACATGTGAAAATTCGTCAAGCTCGTGTTCTTATAAAATGATTTCTCAGCCCCAGACGGGAATCAAACCCGCAATTCGCTGATGACACGTTGGCAATCAACTGCGCTTTGATCGATCTATGCTCGATCGACCTGGGTTTGAACCACATTGACGCTGGGTATGCGCTGCGCTTTGATCGAACTCTCCGGGTTTGGGCCATGCATTGCGCTCAGATAGATCTCGCATCGATATGAGGTCAATCATAATCTTATTTGTCAACCACCGCTTAATCTCTTTTATCTTAAGAAAATACTGAGCCAATTCAATACCTATTTGTCTTACTCCATACGACCTTCTTTCACTCCCGAGGAGGTGATATGACTCTTCACCGTGCGCTTTCAGTCGCGCTTACTACAGTGACATGTCTTGATCTTGTAGGACGTATTTTTGCTCTGATGTCATAAGTGCCGGTCGTCAGAAGGACTAGACACTTGGGATTACTGGATCCTTTCCCGTCAGCGTGTCTCCCCTTGACAAGTAAAATCGTTCGGTGTGAGCCAGAGTAAAATGATGGGTAACTAATCCCGTCGTTAAAGAGTTAAAATTATCAGCCCTGTTTAAATATGTTTGCCTGTTTCAAAATCACGTCAGACACATTCACTTAAGCGTTTGTTGAATTGTTGCTAGATTTTCTCGTGCCTGGGAACAAGGTTAATCCGCCAGCCTCCGTTACCCGAAGGTCTAAAACCCAAGTGTCAATTTTATATGAGCTAACCCCCCTGGTGTTATGGCAATGGTTACTAATTCTCGCTGTATCCTAACATTGAAAAGTTGTGTTTATACATCATTGTATCTGTATGTCACTAAGTCTGTGCATCAGTGTATCCAATATAGTTCGGACGCAAATATTATAAATTACATATCCAACGAATGCCTCTGAATGTGCATATTTACGAACTGTTTTTAGGATACGAAGTATTTGAGCCAAGAAGTTCGAAGGAAAACGTGCATGTAAATTCGGGCGATGGTATCCATGTTTACAATATTGATTAAATATTCATTTTCTTTTGTCTTCCTTTACGAACTATCAATGAATGGGACAAATGTTATAGCCAACTGTACAATAAGATTCGGTTGTTTTAACCCAGTCCAAATGATTGCGGGTTAGCTTTAAAGAAGATCTCGGCAAAAGGATAAATTTTGTGGAATTCGGGTGGTGTTAAAGTTCAGAATGAGATGAAAGCCAGTAGGATCGTTCGTAATTTGATATTTAGTAAATAGAAATCCATTTTAACAACTGGTGAAGATAATCAACGGCGATTAACTGGGAAAACCCTTACAACTCTTGCTATTCACCACCTCACAACATAATACATTAAAATTTACTCCGACCAAACCCTGTGTTTTCACCACACAACTTTATGATCAAAAGTGAAAAAATTTTGTTGCAGGAATTAATGTACTGACTTTTTATTTAAAAAAAATTGTTTTAGTCTTAGTTGTAATTGCCTAAAAGGAAGGCGTGCAACGAAATCTTCTCAAATGAATCCGCTTTTCTTGGATATTTTCTTACTGCCTAAATCTACTTATATATGTATCCATTAAACTAAAAAATCCACTTACATGCGAATCCTCTTCCAGCAACTAAATTGGAATGTTGTATCTTAATCAGGCCAAACTGAAGACAACTTTTTCCAAACGTTCGCGTTTAACCTTCTCCTTTAACCACAGCCATGACCCGAAGAGGTAACGTGTTCTCTCGCTAGGACAATAAGGATGCTTTGATTGCTAACAGTGCTTCTACAGTATAGGGAGCACTGGTCAATTCTCAAGATCTGAAAACCGAATTACACGAGAAAAAAGGATTGTCTCTGATTAAGGCATTGTTCGTCAAAGTTGAATTTTGGGAGTCTTAACTAGAGTAGAAACTATAAAACCTAACGGAACTCATGTCAATTTTTTTATTGAATGTGATCAAGTTACAAAAATAAGTGACAATTATGAAATTGACATATTTTTTCTCATTTTCATAATGCAAACATCTCGGTGGATAAGAGTCAATGAATAGTTTAACATTCTTACTAGGTCTTTCAATTTGAATTCCTTGAAACTTGAAATAGTAAGAGAGATTGCCGTAAGTGATAACTTGTGCAAACACTGTGTAAGGATTTCATCAATGAGGTTTTAACCTCTTGACTCCAGCCTTCGTAAAAGCAAATGCCAGTCCTTAATATGACGTAAGCCAAGAAGTTATCGGTAGATTCGATTAAAAAATCATTCCCAGATGAAAACTTTAAAGAATAGAGCAAGAAACACAATCCGACACGAAGAACACCGAGTTCTTGTCCATTGGAGTATGTTTCTCGTTCCATTTCTTAGAGCTACTAGTATTTGTTGCCCTTTATAAGGTTCAAAGTGAGCAATAATGAAGCACTGGACTGGTAAAGATATGAAGTTCTAGAAAGCTGATGCAAGAAAAATTTTCTAATAATCTATGCAACAACAGTTTTTAAAGTATTATTTAAAACAAGGAGTAGAAGTGTTTTATCGCATACAAAACACAAGGCAAAATTGACTTTCTACCAACAGTTATTTGTATTGAATGTAGTAATTCTTTTTATGATACATTCATGGTTTTTAATTGTGATTTGTTATCTTTGGGTACTTATAAAATCCTGTTTAGAAATAATTTTATTGTATTTTTATGGTTTGATATTGTCATTATGTGATATTGCGATTTTGTAGGACTAATATAGCTCCTATCGTTAAGCTTTCTTGTAAAGGACCTTAGTCATCCAATTTTAGCAGGTAGACCTACCCCATTGACATAAAGGTATCAACAGTAATCTAATCCAGAAATTATCACTTACTCTCTATCCAAAATATATTTTTCTAAGTGGAGCCCAACAACAGCGGGACTTTGGGTTAATCAGTATTTTTGATTCTTTGAGCTAACTTAATAGTTTTCTTGAAAAAATCTTGATCCGTTCAACCTGTGTCAGGATTCATTGTCCAAAACTGATGAAAACCAGAATTAATTTCTAAACGTGGCATAAAGGTTTTATTTAATGGTCATATATCTGAAAGGGTATTTGTTTTCATTCCACAGCCAGACTCCACGCAATACTTCATGGACAGATTACCCACAATTCAAGACGAGGTAAGGTTCTTCCTTAACATGAAGAACTTTCGTCATAAATCTGATTATCATAAATAGTTTTCGAACATCCTATTTAACCAAAAATTTGTTTTTACCAATAAAAAATTGATCTCAGTTTCAGCTATTGTTCTCCATGAAAACTCCACAGCAGGTGCAGCTATTGATATCAAGCTCATCAACATTGCTCTGAAGTCAAAAACCTCGACTAATATCCTTAATTGTGGCGTCAGTTTTGTTTTCTGTTGTCATTGATGTAAAGAGTTACCAATGTACACAGCTGATAAATATGACTGTTAGCGAAAAGTACTTTCAATTTTCCTGGTAAAATAGCCAGTATTGTCAATTTATACATATATATACACTGGAAAAACCCCACAGTGTAAAGGAACAAAGGGTTATCAAGATCAGTCTTAAAAGATGTGATGATGGATGAACTCAGGAATTCTGCATTAAAATTTTTTTTCATCTTCACGGAATTCGAACTAAGAGATCAATACGATCACGGTTGTAAACAACCGTGCATGTAATTTTATAATTCCTACTTCCGACCATTTTCATATGACGTCATACGCGCCATTGAGTCATAGTAGGGTGACGCGATAGCAAGTTTATGTCGATATGTCGACAGAGGGAATAAGGCTACCTAACGACATAATAAAAGCATAATAACAGAAATAACGACATGAAGAAAAAACTGATAATTTCTATAAGATATTGGGTCTTCAGGCCGCTAGTGTCCACTGAGCCTAAGACGACTTAGAGTTCAATCTCGTTTCTTATACTTGACAAGACCAGAACACGCTTGAATCAACGATAAACAGTTGTAATATTCGTAAAAAAGGGTTTCTGTAAAAATGTAAGCTCTTTTGAGTTTTCTCCAGTGTAGCCACAGTTCTGCTTTGTTCGCCCACATGCAACGCGTTTTATGTGAATTCTTCTTATGTAAATTTTAACTTCATTTTATAATGCAGGATTACATTCCGTCGAAAGAAGACGTATTACGCTCGAGGAAAGTTTCACGTGGGATAATGGAGTATCACACGGAAGTTGCAAGAGTACCGTTTATGTTCATTGACGTTGGAGGGCAACGACATTACCGTCAAAAATGGATTCTGTGTTTCGAAAATGTTACCACCGTTCTTTTTTTCGTTTCCGCGAGCGAGTATGACGAAGTATTGGCTGAGGATCGGCAGACCAATCGCATGCAAGAGTCTCTTGATCTTTTCAACGATGTGGTGAACAGTACCGTGTTTGCCACAACTCATCTCATTTTATTCTTCAACAAAATGGATCAACTTGGAGAGAAAATTAAGCATTCTGACATAACGAACTATTTCCCATCTTTCAAAGGCAATCCAAAAAGTGAGTCTGATGTGAAACGATTTCTGCACACTATGTTCGAAAGCAAGAGAATGGACCATTCAAAAACGCTTTTTCATCATTTTACGACGGCCATCGACACAGATAACGTTAGATTTGTCTTCGAAGCAGTAAAAGAAATCATCCTTCAAACAAACTTAGAAAACCATATCTTACTCTGAGAACCTGGAACTACGAAATATGTACTTAAGAAGCTTTATGTCAAAACTACAAGCTCGGAACGCAACCTAGTACAACATGGTACTTCGATTGTTTAAATAACTAAGGGGTAAATAATTAACATAAACACTGCCAGAGCTGGGAATAAGACCAAACTCAATATGATAGTTCTATTTTTAAACTACGTTATTAATAATCAATTAGTTGTTTCACAACTGAATACAAGACGTTCTCTGACCTGAGATTTTTTTTATTGACGAGTTAGCTCCTTTATTAAGCAGACACCTTGTATAGAGCGGACTGTTCGTAACTCCTAAATAGACACTTCATGCAACAATAACTCCAAACCATGTTCGGGATTGAGAACATTAACCGACACCATTATTAAACACGAGCACTAAAGAATTCCCCGAGATTTACACATTAATACAAATTAAAGTGTACTTACAGTGCGATTGTTTCCATAGTCAGAGGTCTGTTCATCCATTGTAATAACGTACAGCTGCACGAGTCGACAGGATGTACACCATGATGTGTAAAACTAGTAGACCACAGTTAGACAATAAAACGACATTTGTAGACAACATTTGAAAGCTCGTTCTCGAATTCGTTAATAATTCATAAAGTAAAAACAAGAGAAATACATAATTAACCAGCATTTAGAACTGAGGGGAATATACAACTGAATTTTTCCAACTTTCAGATCGATTCTCACGCAAAATACTGGTTCATTCGAGAAGTAACTTCAAATACTCGTTTAGTGTTCTTCCTCCTATTTCAAAATACCTCAAAACTCGTTATAAAAACGTGGCTTCGCCTCGTTTCAAAGCTTGTTTCTGGGTATTTAGAAATCAGCGGAAGAACACCAACTCGTGTTTGAACTGTTACTTCAAAATGAGCGGTAATAAGGTTGTACATTCGATTCCTGTCTGGGGTACAGAAATTGTATTTCTGAGGAAACAAGTATAAAGAACGTTTACATGTAGTCTGTAATAAATGACCAACAGTACACATTTGTGTTGAACATTCGGTATTTCATGGTTATGACTTCGATTTACAGTAAACTACTACACTCATTCATTATCACTAGCGTAAGAACTGAACGGTGGTGTCACTAGAAGGTAACAATCAACCAGAGCTCTGGTGGTAGCAAGTTGACTTCCCTAGTACTCAAGAAAAAATATTTAAGGTCAATCACTAGCTCAGATTTTATCTTATGCCTCGGATGATTATCGCAGAATATTGGGCACTGGCCATGACGTTCCGTTTGGGAGGTATGGTTCGACGAAACAGTACACTTCTGTTGCTTACAGAGGAATTCTGTGTATGAAGAGTTAGAGGACACACGCAATAAAACTTAAAAGTTTTCAAACGCGAATTTTTGAGCTCAAAATACTACGTGACTTGATACTTTGATCTAAAGATTGAGATAAAACCACTTTCGTGGTCTTAAAAAGTTAATATACGGAATTGATGTCAGCCATCTGGGACGAAGTGCTGATATTCGTAACGTGACAAGCTGGGTAAAACAAAGGATTTGGTAAGTCAATTTTGTGCGAATGTAAGTCGAAAACTCTAATGTGGATAAATATATTACTCTTTTGTCCGGGTACACCACCCATCAAGGGCCATTCTGCCGAAATTCCACTGCCGGAATAGAAGAGTCATTACGTCCACCGAGCTTGTGACGTCACCAATTTTCAAGTTAACTGGGCAAAGTATTAAAACAAGATGGCGGATGACAGATTTTCGTTTGCTGAAATTAGTGATGTTGTCGTGCTTAAGATTTGTTCTAACTACCTGGAAATCACTCTTAACCTAGTTGTGTAGTTAGAAAGATAAAAACCTGTAACTCGGCTTTCTCTTGCTCATACCCTTTACTCTATACATACAGGCACGCTAGGTTGCTCACTGGCAAATCGGTTTTACCCTGACACGCAATTAGTCAACAAAAAATATTGTAAACTTTTGACGGCCTGCATGGAGTCATTCACGTAAAAAAATATTGCTTTATCAAAAATAACTTTAGGAAGTCTGAAAATTTGAATCCATTCTAATCACAGCATGAAAGTCATATTTAACACATGTATAAAGTTGAGAAAATTCAAGTGAAACTTCATGACGTCAATCTTGTCTATACTGATCAGCAAGGACAATGATTTATACAGATATATACACCTAATAAGTTTTGTCTTTTTATGATATGGATGGTATGATTCAAGGAGACAGTAAGTCCATATGTACGAGTTCTGCTCATTCACCTTGAAAAACGTGATTTATGAAGTATTCAGATCACCCGTCAGCCTTTTCTCCGGCTAAATTGAAGTTAAGTTATACTACCACGTCCAATAACTTCCTCAGCTAAAATTTTGGAACGCCGTCATCTGCATCTGTCGTCGGAGCCGTTCAGCGTCCAGTCGTCGGAAGTAGGTGTCGTCTTCGTCTCGAACTAGTGTTTCTTGTATATCAGCAACTTCTTCTTGCAGTTTTTTTCGAAGATTGCGCTGCATCTGTCGGATAACCTAATAATAATAATAATAATAATAATAATAATAATAATAATAATAATAATAATAATATTAATAATAATGATGATGATGATGATGATGATGATGATGATGATGATATAAACAAGTAGGAGAAGATTATTACTATTATTACTAATAATAATAATAACAACACTAGTAATAACAACAACAAAATAACAAAAATGTTTCCTGCCTTCTCCTGGGCTTTTTCGCGAGTTTTGATTGCCTCTTTTTCTTGAGCAATTGCTTCAGCTAACATGGAGTATTGATCACGATAACTTAGTGACAATTAAGAAAAAATTAAATCAGAAATTTTTTCCAGTACTTTGGTTATACGAGTGTCGTTCTCCTTTATCGCAAAAATAACTTTTTTTTAACTGACAGATTCAAGAGATTATTTCGTCTCAAGAAAGGGTCGTTTACAAATCTCTGAACCAATGTTTACTCGTCTTCCATGAAACACTAACAGCTGACTGAGACATGCGTATTAGTTAGGTTTGGTAAAGGATAAAGGCAAAGGATACTAATTTTCAAGAGACTCCAGTTCATTCTGTTGCCTTACTGCTCGCATCTCACGTTGTTCTTTCGTATATGTCCTCAATTCTTTTACTCGTTGCTTCTGAATTTCTAAACCATCTTCAAATAAGTTTTTGAAAATCTAAAAGAACAATAAGACAAAGTCTCTCCTGCTTTTTCCTAGAGGATTTCCAGTTAAATTACAGTTTTGGGCTGAACGTCTCCTTCACTTAAAAGGCCAGTTAATTTCTACGTGTTGTCATTAGTGGATGGCGATTAAGAATTCAAGCAAGCAAACATAACATCGTGTCTTGGTTGCGCACGAGACAACGACCAAATGCTGAAATTTACAGCAGTTACCCTCACCTGACGTCTGGACGACCTGACTGTTCGCAACTACAAATGCACATTTCACTACGACCAAGGACGTTCGCCCAAAACGTCAGTTTTGTTATTTTCAGTATTGCCAGTTATAGAAAATAAATATCTCGGCAGTTTACAAATTCTTTGGGCTTACGAAGGATTGACACAATAAATATAGCATAAGGTTGGGGTATGGGATACCCCAAGCTAACCTTAACTCTAACTGTCACGTTAATCTTAACGATAGTTCAAGCACGATCACTAAAATTTTAGGGAACGTTTCTCCATAGATTTACCGCTCACAGTCAAACAATTTTCTGGTTTCGGTCGATCTTATAAAGTAATTTCGTTGTTTCCTCTACACAAGGTAAATACAACAAAATGTATAAAAGTCGAGAGTTTAATAATCATTAATTTTTTAGGCATGCCTTTGAACATTAGTATAAATTACACAGAGAAAGATCAAACCTGTTCTTCACGGGTTCGTCGTTTCAATAACCGTGCCCTTATTCTCAACTGATAGTCCTCGTAGTATCTTCGAGCTCTTGCGGAAGCATGACGTTTCTCACGTAGTTTTGATTTGATGGCTCGTTCTTGTTCCTGTCTCTCTTTCTGCTCACGCTAAATATGCAGAGACATTCTCAAATTCGTCAATAATTCATAAGGGAAACACAAAGGAAAGTCACAACGGAGTCGTGTTTTGTTACCATGATCAACCACTTGCACAAATTAACGGAACATTTACCACGATTTTCACTTGAAATACTGGGTCGTTTGAGAAGATAAATCAAACACCCTGCGAGTTTCTGAGTCTTTGATCACACAAAACGAAGAGGAGATATTGAAGCCTCAATGAAATCCCCTCACCCCGTAGTCATAGAATCTGCTCGTAAAGAAGC
Source organism: Nanipora kamurai (assembly GCA_036872915.1). NCBI lineage: Eukaryota > Metazoa > Cnidaria > Anthozoa > Scleralcyonacea > Helioporidae > Nanipora > Nanipora kamurai. The sequence goes on along the minus strand of JBAHVQ010000482.1, from coordinate 72,783 downwards.
CAACGTTTATATTTCGATAAATCAAGTTAACGAGTGCAAATTTAAACTTTTTTAGTTATAACATTATCAGAAAAATCAGCTAGTAAGCGAGAGCAAAAAGAGCTGCTGTCTCTTCTGCTCCCTACTTCCGTAAAAGGAAACAGTTTACTGAAGCAGAGTCCTAACCACATTGGCCCACCCGCACGAGGGTTTTTACATTCTTGAAGTGTGACTAACTATTATATAATAGAAAGTAGTTTACTTGTCAATCGTGTGGGAGCCTTCTTTCTCTGTTTTCAATGAACATATCACGCTTAATCGCATACTAAGTAGATTGACCGTAAAAGCCATAAAAACTCATGGTCTCCTTTTTGGAATTTCTACATACCATCCTTTGAGTGTGAAGAAGGTCTTTTCTTAAGATTTTAAATAAGGTCTGTTGGCGCTTTTCCGCATCCTCGACAACCTTCTGGGTTTTCGTTTGCCGTCGTTCTGCGGCAGATTTGGACAAAGCCAGAAGTTGTTGAGTTTGTTTCCTTGTCATCGTTTGCATGGTATGTGGAGACAGGTGCAGAAAGGGAAACTCTTCAAGCATTGCCGGTAGGAGAACATCACCTTTTTGAAGCTGTTTAGCTGTACAATAAAATAAACATTTAGCTGAAGAGGTCCACATGATTTGAGTAGACATTAGTGATTGGGGTTAATGGAAGAACTATGGTACAATTGACAATCTATATTTAAAAACTAGTTAAGCTTTCGTCGTGCAATAATATTATCAGAACTATTAAAATAAATACAGATATGAATGATTGGGTCTTGGACCTTCAGTTGGGAATCGAACGCGCGACGTTGAGAATCTAGCGCAGTGCTCTGCCTACTGAGGTACGAAGGCCATTATGTGTGATTCTACATCTGATATTCCACAATGTGCCATACTTCAATAACCATTCCATATCATGTGTTCGAGTTTGAATGCCTCATATTCCTTGGTAACGACATTTTTTCAAACTATTCGAGTCAAGAAAAGGAGGTTCCCTTTTAATGAATTCCTCACCTGGCTTTCTTTCGTCATAAGCCTTTGGGCTGCAAGAAGTGCTCCTCTTCCTAACTTTACCACTCGGATATCTTGCTTTTCTTGAGCTTGTTCCTCTACTGTAAACCGCCTTGGTATGGTCACGTGATACTCGAGATGTTCTTCGTTTCGGTCGCAAAGGACTGGGTTTAGTCACTTCCTTTGTCAAATGAAGACCACAAAAAAAGACATGATTTGTAGCTAGAGTTTTTCATCATTTATGGTTTTGTCTCTGCTAGCTAGTGAAACTTTTACTAATAATCAATCAAGGTTTCCAACGAAACGTTCGTCGTCAGTGTCAAAAAGGAGAACAAAAATGGACAACATTAAGCTTTATATAGCACCATAGAAACGTAAAAACAATAGCGTTAAACTACAATCCAATGCCTGCCGACAACTTTATAAGGTACAATAGAAAACAAATTCTCAGAAGTTTCTTTTCGAAGTTTGTTTTCTATTATACTTAAACTATTGAAAGCCTGGTCTTCACTAGCGACATAAGCATAATGACGTACGCAAGCGCTGTAAGGACTTCATGGTTGATTGAACTCTTTGTTTGACCAAAGTACAAAGGGGTTAACCTACCACGAAGTGCTTACGGCACTTGCGTACCTCGTTATGCTTATGTCACTGATGAAAACTAAGCCTAACGTTCTTTTGCATGGCTTCTAACCTTCGGAAGTTGCTTTATGTCTTTCTCCATTCTCTTCCGCTCTTTATTCAAACGATCTACGTGTCCCCGGTAGCTTGATTTAATAAGTAGTCTTCTATCTCTTTGCTTCTCCTCATCCTGTTCAATCTCTTTCTTCAGTCGCTCTAATCTGTTGGTAATCAATAACATATCAATATCGTCGTTAAATCTCACCGAACGCTTCGTTGACATCTCGTCTCTCTTAGTAGCCCTGGCCTTACGATAACCATGAGACCTTTCTTGTACGTTTCTTTGACCTGAAACAAACCGTAAGGATAAAAATAATTAGATTAACACGATTCGGTCCGAGCCCTGAAATACAGGCCATCAGGGACCTATAAAAACTTGTGCCATTTTCACCCATTTCCCGTTCGAACTTTAGTTCGAAACAAAGTGTTTTGAAATCTGCATCAAAAATTGAGTCAGAAAAGTGGTTTTTCGCGTGCGCAATGTGTCACGGTTCGTTGCGTAGCAACGTGACATGACGTCTGGCAAGAATTTTTCATTCGTTTTTTCAATTTCCTAGGACCGTAACAAGTTAATAAGTATGGAAGTAAACATGGATCAAGATATAGAGTACGACATTAAACTAAAACTACAGCAAGCGAGGAACCAGACGGGAAACGTAATCTTAAAATAAATATAACAATGATTTCATTCCGTGTTTTGAGCTGAGTACTAGCATTTATTGTTATCTAAAATTAGGAAATAGCTAGAATATAAGTTAGCAAAAGATAAGGTAAAAAATTGAAAGGCAGATTAAAATCGAAAACTTTACCTGCAGATTTGGTGATATAGACAGAGCTCGGATCTACATGAGGGATCTCACTTTTCAGTAAGGAACGAGGTCTTTTGTCTTCAGAATTTTCAACTCTTGTTGCACATTCCAAATCTCGCAATAAATTCTCTGAACTTCCTATAAATATAGAGAATAAAAACATGGAATGAAGTTCATTATTTATCTTTATGGGTGGTTTAAAAAAGTTACAGTTGGAAACGGGAATTCTTATTTAATCCAAGAAATACACAGTTCAGCTTACTGAGGTTCAGTTAAATTGTGATTTCCGAACCTGGACATACCATGTGGATGGTGAAAGTGATGGTGATAATGACGATGAACAGGAGATCTGGGTCCATTTGGATCCTCCCTCCCTCCTACTTTCTCCCCTTCGTATTTTTTCTGTCTATCAGTTCTCTTCACTGATATTCCAACCTTGTCAAAACTCAGCCCAGTTCCCTTTCCTTGAAACTCCTCAGACTCATCAAGTGGAGAGAGTTGATCGTCCCACAATATCCCGGATGTATCAGAACCATTAGCACGTTCATTCTACAAAAAACAAAATGAAAGACTTTCCAGATAAACTATTGTAATTTCCATACCCATCTAAATGAAAGTAACATTTTGTAAACAGGTATTAGTTGTTATGGCCTTAATGCTGAACACAAATGTGTGTATGTGGGAGCTTGGTGTGACGGAAGTCGACTTGCAATCGTTTGTCAAATTTCTGTCCTCAGAAATATGATTTCTGAAAAATCTTTTCTGAAAAAAACTTTTTACAAATAATCATACATACCTCAAATGTTACTTTGCCTTCACCTTCAACATAATATTCAGTGTCCCTCTGTCTTATTTTGGATCTTTCATCCTCTTCTGTATGTGTTGTTCCCAAGGTTCCCGATCTTCCTTCCTTCTCTGTACGTGTTGTTCCCAAGGTTCCTGATCTTCCTTCCTTTTCTGTATGTGTTGTTCCCAAGGTTCCTAATCTTCCTTCCTTTTCTATACATGCTGTTCCCAAGGCTATAGGTGGCACTTTTGACTTGAGTGTTTCCTTTGTTGACTTGATGTTTCTTAGCTCGATAAATGCATGGTTTGAAGTAGGGTCATCTGCTCCTTCACATTCCAAAGCAGTTCTACCTCCCTTGCGCTCTATCTTCGATCCACAGGCTCCCAACACTGTTGTTGGGTTTACTGACCTGTCAAATGGAAAGTGAAATATCTTTTCCTTTACTGGTATTGATGTTGTTTGTATTGCCTTGTCCTCCAAACTTACTTCAGACTTTTCTCTATGAACCTGTAATCCTGCTTTCATTTTTTCTTTCAATCCTTCAAAATCCATAATGATAGTTGACCCTTCAACTTCGTTAATTGGGACAACTGTTGGTTCCCTTGTATCCCTCACTGTTCTATGTTCCTCTTCATTTCTTACTCCATAATGCAATTTCTTGTCATTGGGATCCCTGAGTTCCACTCTTGATCTCCTAACATTCCTCACAGTGCCTGGTTCATCTGTTATTCTAACTATACCATTTGATATTTTTTCATCAAATGCTTCTGTGCATTTTTCTTTCTGCTGTCCAAAATTTCTCACAACACTTGACTCATTCCCCACTGGTTTTCCAGTGTTCAAAGACATTTTTTCACTCCTCACTGTCAGTGTTTGTGCTTCTTTTCCTTTTTCTGTTTCTCTTGGTCCATTTAAATTTTGATTGTCCTGATATCCTTTTTTCTCATTTAACTTGAGCAATGAGGGATATTCCCTGAGTAAAATTGATGTACTTTAGATAAAACCATGTAAAACATACACACCTATCAACAATTAAATGTTTTTGAAACAAGGAAGAATTTCAGTGATGGTTTGTCGATATTGCTCATCCATGATAGCAATGTTATTGGAAAATTTTTAGCAAACAATACTTTTGAATGTGTAGATGATACCTTCTAGTTCAATTTCATCTACCAGCTGTTCTAGATTTTACTGAAAACTTTGTGGCATACTTTTAATTCCACTGCATATATTTCACTTACCTAGCCAACTGACATTCAAGTAATTCACTTTCCCTAATTATTTCATCAGTGGAATTTCTGCCACACTCTGAGCTCTTTGAGCTGCCAGCACTCCTGCTCCATTTAGGGATCTAATGAGGAAATTGTAAATATTTTTAAAAAATGGAATCTGAATATGTTTTTAACAAAGCTAATATGGTAAACATTAAGGATATTTGCTGAATTGAAGATAAATTTTTTGCAATAGAATTTAGTACAATCTGGAGTGGACAGTACTGTCTTTCACTATCAATGAATGTGTTATGACTAAACTAATTTATCGACCCCTCCTTAAAAATTACCCAGGAGAGCCACCTGAAAGACTTCCAAAACACCAGGGGGAGCAAAGCTCTTCACAAATGCATTCTCACTCTTCGGGTGTTTTTTTCTATTGGAAAGATTAATAAACACTCTGCATTAGGATAGTATATTTGACAAAAAACACGTACCACGGAAATATCAGCTGTGTCTATTAGAGAACCCGGTGATGACAACAGTTCCACTGGTTTTCTTGCATTCTCATATTCAGTTAATTTTCTCTGTGTAGACAAATCTTTAAATGATGATCCTAATTCTTCCTTAAGAACATCAGTAATAACTTCATGGTCTGATGATAGTAAATTTGAGTCATTCTGTTCATCTACAAGATAAAAATCACAAACAAATAGCATTTAATACTGTGGTGCCAGACTCGGTCACCAGTGACTGACAGAGACTGTAGTATTTTACTGTGGCTGATGCCAGACAATTTTACTCATCAAAGGGAAAACCCACTGTGACCAAGGAGTTAAATATAAGATAGAAAAACATGGTATGATAAATAAATGTTATTTTATGAATGCTGCTCTGAATACATTCACAGACTAATTCCCTCCATGCCAAGGCCAGCTCAAGTTCAGCACTATTAGAAAAAGAAGGATAATGGTACATTTTTATAAAAAACACATCAGTCTTCTAGATTTTCATTCACACTGTACTTCAATGTCTTCCTTTCACAGACAAGCTCAGCTCTAGAAGTGAATCATGGGTAACCAGGATAAAATTCACCAGAAGTACCTGACCCTGGCAATCACTGAGCAAGTTCTCCTTTCTTATTCATCCTGAATACTCATGATTCACTGCCTGGACCAAACTCTCCTACTGAAAAAAGAATTCATACTTCAGGTTTATTACAAAACAAATAGGATATGCCACAATCATATTATCTCCTAAGGGTAAAGTTCATGATAAATCATGATGTTTCTTCTTAACCCATTAAGAGGCAAGGGTACACTTTAATTTTACTTTCACTAAGGCCAGACAAATTTACTTGTCATAGGGACAAGCCCAGGGGGTTTTAAGGGTAAACCAATCCTATTTCAAGTAAATTTTAATTAAATCAGTTTAATATTTCTAGGTATTTTACATTTCATTTTATAGATTGCTGTAGCTTCAGCTTCATTGCTTGGAAGGGTAACCAACCTACAAAGAAAAAATTATTTGCCTTGTAGGTTAATCACCTTACAGGCAGTTCCATGACCTAACTATAGTCTCCTCCCCGAAAAGACCACTTGCTATGCAGTTTATGTATATTACTTAGCTTCTCCTAATTTCATTGAATTCCTGAATTCCAGGAAAACTTATCAACATTCCAACAACACTTTAATGTGTCTGGTGATAGCTAGACAGTTCAATGTAAAGTTATACCAACCACATTGGTAGAACTTAAACAATATATTTCCTTATTTGCCACTGTAAGTAACTTGGATATGGCTATCTCATTTCTGTCTGGAATATCAGGAAATTGACTGCAATCAATCAATATCCTCACATACCTTCTTCATAAGGATCTAGGTTTTCATCAACATCAAGAATAAAGTCAAGTAATTCTTTAAATATTTCCAAAAGATTTTGAATACTGGTTAGATCACCATCCACGACATCTTCCCCAGTTATGTGTGAAAGGTCAACATTCAGCACATCTCTCGACAGTGCATCAATCACAGTGGCGCAATTGAGTACCTTATCTTCATGTGACACTGCATTAGGTATTACACCTGAAAACAAGAAATTACTGATCAAATTTAATAATTGATTAATCCAGAGTTGCACATGTTTGGTGGAGAATGGTAAGGCTTTCCTAGACGTAGATTATTTTGTATCGTCAGCTAGATGGGACTCACTTTTTATTAAACTATTGAATATGTTACCTCTCAAAGGTTCTCCAAGAATTCCTTCATAAACAGCAACAAAATACGAGTCAGAGCACTGTTCAAGGGATTCTACTTCTCCTTCTATTTTACACTTCCCAAGAATTTCATTTGCAATTGAGACAAACCCTATACAAAAAGTACAAGTTTACGATATTAATTTAAAAGCCCCTCGTATTACCTTGCTAAGGTACAAAAAGGACAAAAAATTACCTTGATTCTCATCAACTTTTAACAGTTCAGGTGCTTCGTGACTCATAATTAAACTGATAGTATAAATAAGTAGTCCAAACGTGCTGGTTATGAACATGTATTTTGTAAACTTTCATTCTTCCGCCATTATTACGATCGGCCGCCACAAACAAATATTAAATTTTGATTGGTTTAGTCCCTTTTAAGCCCAGTCCTTTTTTTCAATGTGAATCGTGTGTGGTATGGACCATAGATATAGGACGGACACGCCTGTAACCTCAAAACTGTCAGGCACATTTCAGACATTCGTCCTTCGTCAGTTAAAAGCTGGAAATTTTACAAAGGTTTAAGCTTTTTAACTGACGACAACCGGTCATCAGAAGTCACCGGTCCAGAAATCATTTTTCTGAGAGAACGAGCTTGACGAATGTCCGACACCTATTTTAGCCAACAAGATTTGTAATATATCAACTTTTGTAACGTATATATATAAATATATATATAAATATACATATATATACATATACATATACATATATATATATATATATATAAACACTAAAGTGTAAAAGAAGAACGCGAACTCCAGACAGATCAAAAAAGATATTTATTAAAATACAAACGT
>JBAHVQ010000482.1:52215-64863 GCA_036872915.1 Nanipora kamurai | reverse complement strand
AATATGATTCTACTCGTGTTTGTATGATGGCTTTTATTAAAATACTATGCTGGGCTTTAACATTTATCATCAAATTACGATTCCCGCCTGGTAAATCGATAGCTGATATATATACGTAGTTACAGTATTACGTCACTTACCTCAAAAAGTCACTAGAAGATGAAGATGAAACAGGCTGTAGTGACTTTTTGAGGTAAGTGACATAATACTATTTGTTCTATCTGTTTGGTATTGAGCCCTCTTTGTGTTTCGTAAACCAAAACGTTCACGTATATATGTAGTTATATATGTATATACGTATATGTATATAGATCAAGGTTCTGAATTCTTTTTAGCCAGGATAATGGGGCAACAAAGAGTAATGGGAGTTGTGATTTACCGACAGTCACCTCATTCCATGAGTGAAATACTAAAGTTTGAGTAAAATGTAACAAGCTGGGAGCTGGAAGCCAAAGAATCTCTGGACAGAATGACCTTCAATGTCGTAACCAGGAATTTCTGAGGAAAGGGATCGGAGCGTTAAAAGGCACCGTCAGGACAATTTTCGTTATTTCAAAGGCAGCAGATCCACGTAGCTTTGGGGAAATGGGGGAAAATTACTGTCGCTAACAGAACACACATTAAGTGTCTTACAAAAAGGACAATGGTCGCGACCCCAACCTCCCTTTACTTTGCGTCACTGGACCTTGCTTTGACCGTGTGCAAAGTATTTTGTAAAATATGTCTTCCTTGGATTGATTTTTATGCAATTTCAGCAAGTATATTCTGAATCTCAAGGTTTATAACAGCACCCATGTAAAATAATCACATGGAGGAAATTACACGTTTTGTTTTTATACTTCGTTTCCAGCAAAAAGAGACTTACTCAAGAAATACTTCTCAATTCATGTCTTTATTACAAATTAGCACTGAAACGGGTTTGGTTATTGGTGTTGACATCGTGAGAATACAGAAAGAAAAACCCGAGACATTTTTATATTTAAAGTCGTAAATTATTTATCAGTATATTAATATAATTGGCGCAGTTTCGTTATCCGTTATCTCAGAGCATTATCTTGGAAGTGCAATTGTATTTCAGACATTACCGCATCACTGTAACTAGAACAAAGATTAAGTCTCAATAACAGAAACTATAAATGTCAGCGCCTTGACTTTGAAAACAAACCTAATGGATGATTCTAGCATTCCATTTATCTCGTTTGCAAGCATGCAAATCCAGTTGCATAATAAGCGCTGTCATCTCACCAAATTTAATATTTCTGAAACCCTGCATTCCAATGTTTCACCGTATCCAAAGGATTATGATCAAATATTCAAGCGGCCATCTTCCATACGGTCAATTAACCCTAGTAAAGATCTAACATACGAATCTAAGTCATGACCCTAATCATGGTCAAAACAACACGCTGTCCGGATTTCAAATTATCCGAGGAATTTCACGCAAGAACTTAGTCGTCTGAAGGTTATCTACTTGGGTAAAAACATTCCAGGTTAAGTTAGCACGGAGTCATTTGTAAAAATTTGCCATCTTTTCATCATAATCCAAACATCTCTTCACTGTCATCGCTGCTCTTCTGCAGTTGCCTTGGAGCTGGCTTAGCTTTACCACTTGTTCTCGATCCTCCAGATACCGCTCTTTCTTCAAGAAACTTGTCAAACTCTGTAGAGTAAGTAACAAAATTGGAAGATCTAATGTTAACCCATTCCTTTATGGAAGTGGTCCATAAAAATGTTTCGTACCTGAGCTGGTCATGGAAGACTGTTCTTTCTCGGCTTGTTGTGATGGCTAATGAGAGAGAAAGAAATACTTAGGATATGTCTAAGAAACGAAAATCCAAAGATAGGCAGAAAGAAAGAAAAAAGAAAGAAAAGAAATAAGAAAGTGAGAACAGAACAAAGAAATGAGAGAATGAGGGAGACATACAACGATTGACAAAGATACACAGGGAACACTTGAAGATATAATGGAGGGGATATGAATAAGGAAGGACGGACTTCCTCCAAAGCAAAGCTTGCCCAAGAGATTTCTTGTCGTGACTTATTTTGGTAGATGGAATTATCTTACGGCTAACCATCGTTAAAATACATCACTACCTAACGTACCAAGTCAGAAACCGTAAGCCAGTCTTCGACACCTTCGATTGCACTGAACAAAACAAACACAAGTTGTTATAACAACTTATCTGCCAACACGTAAGACATCACAGAGACACTTTAATTTCATCACAACACATACCTTGGTTCGCTGCCCTAAATAAGTGGAACCAGAAAATAAAATTGAGACTTATGAGTGTGCTACCCTTTTTAAATCATCTCACACTGACAAAACTAGTTTTTGTATTCGGGTAAGGCATTCCTCGAGCGATTGGTGGAGTGCAGAGACGTAATACAAACTCCAGCATTATAAATATTGTGCATCGTTATTACGCATGCGCGAGCTTGGTATTATGCCAACAGGCCACACACGCACGTTCTTTAAGCTCAAATCCTAAGAAAATGTTTTTAGCCCCACTCAAGAAAACTTCCCTGGGAATTCGTTCCACGTCTCAGGATCAAAAACATTTTTTGAGGACTTGAGCTGGACAAACGTTCGCGGGGGCAAGCAATAGTTTCCATCAACGACCGTGACCTCTCGTCATTTTTCAAATTCACTTCTTCAATTCTGGGGTAAGAGCGGTAAGGGGTTAAAGGTAAAGATAAACGTAATGGTGTTTTTATTTATACTGGATAACCCTAAGCAGTTCTCTGTACAGGTCCACAAAGGATCATCACTCATATGGCCAGTGTTATTATAGCAGGAAACTGCCATGTCAGGAAGAGTCAAACTGGGCAAATACCCTTGTCACCTGTGACCAAGGTAACTTTAATCAGATCGCTGTATAGAGCCAGGAATGAAACCCTAGTTACAGCGGTGAGCGACATGTGCACTGTGCCACCAGCACTCCATCAATGAAAGGGACGTGCGTCATTTTTAAAATTCACTTATTCGATTTCAGGGCAAGGCTTAGAGAACATCATCACAAGTTCTGTACTTAAATCGCTGGCATGGGGCTCTTTTTCCTTGGTAGCCATATACGTTGAATTTCCTTACCGTCACACCGTAACGTGTTTCGCCAGGTTTTTCGGAGGGTTGAACATAAACTGCGCTGGCAAGCGAGCGGTCTGGTAACGAGGATGAATTATCTTCATAAGTTGAACCTCTGCCAAAAAATCCAAAAAATAAATCAAATATTTAAATGTAAGTCCTATCTCCTACAATATTATTATTTCTAGATTTACATTTCTCTACATTCCACTTTGTTTCTGTTATTTCATTACTTACGATTTTCTGCTGTCTTCAAAAGTACTCTGCCTTGTTTGTGCAAACATATCAAACTCTTCGTCAAATTGTGGTGCACGATTCGCATCTGGCTGTGTAATAGCTGAGTCAAAAGTGAAAAATGATTTATGCAACTTCAAACACTCTCTAAATTCTTGAGACATCTTTCAAATTTGCTATACTGTACTCTCGTCAATATTTCTATTGGCGCGTGTTTGCCAAGTTCAGTGTTACGCCACAAATTAACTTGTAATATACGCAAGACCTTACCCATTCCATCAAACTGTTTCGCTACTCGGTCATTCATCTCTTGTGTGGACGATGTGGTATTTTCATCATCTCCTAAGTCAATCAAAGGGGCAACACTAGATTCCCTGACAAAAAAAAATATAATTGAGAGGTAAAGAAGGCAAATTATTTTCTATTGTAAGATCTGCTCCCAGTACTTTACCTATTTTCTACAATTTCTTGGGTTTGGGCCACGGTCTACATGAAAGAAGATGAAAAAAGTTTCAGTTAATCCCAAGCATAGTGATCATTCAATCAGCTAACGAATCGAACGACCAACAGATCGATAAACCGATCAATCAAGCTATCTATCAATTGATCGATCGCTTGATCAATCAACAAACCGTCTTTCCTTCTCTTCATGGGTACGGAATAACGACAACTACGTACTACGGGAACGAAGTGACGATATATGGTGTGTGGCCACGGGGTAACGACGTACACGCTGTACGGGGGCAACACTAGACTTCGTAAAAAAATTGTGTATTGAAATATACGTGGAGTAAAGGCACATTCCTCATTTAACACTGGAGTTTACTCACCCAGTTGAACTGATCTAAACCATTTATAACGAAACAATGGCGCCTAACATAACACGCGCTTTACATTCCCGTAAGAAGTGAACTGACTCTTATAACTGAGTCTTATAACACAATCGGTTTGTGTTGCGAGAGATGAAATGTTTATCCAAGGTGGATGCCATGCAAGCCGAGGCTTATTTCTCTCTACTTTTAAGAGTTGGTTGTTGATTGCCCTGGTTGTTGCAATGTTGAGAAAGACTTGTTCATCACCAGTGAAGAATCTAGATTTTTTCGGGGGTGATCTGGAATGGTAAGCTTATTAGGCTTTTCTCCCGTGTAATACTCTATCCTACACAATTAAAGCCGGCAAGACATGAACACCTTAAACCTGACTGTTCACTTTTAAAAACTGAGTTGGAATACCGTGAATACTTTCTAACTGCAAACGGCTTCTGGTGGGGGTATTCATAGCCCTTATACCCGCTCTATATCGGCCACTGTTCAAGACTGACGTTTGGACGATTTCAGTGGCGGTTTTTTAACTCTGAAGATAACCACCGCTTCGGCCATTAAAACGTCAGTCACAAACAATCAACAACCAACTCCTACTATAAATACTCCGAGGTTTAAACCATGTACATTGCCTATGTTTTGTCATTTACCTGTGGCGGTTCTGTCATGGGTGGAATTTCCGTTCGAGCAGCAGCAGCAGCGCTGCTTCTTTCATATCGATCATATCTGATAAACACGTTATTCAGGTCATCATTAACACGAAGCAACTCCTCCGTCACCTCTTCACTGCCTATTTGGTCAAGTAATTGCACGATCCGAGTTTGCATAGAGCGACAGGTTCGATTCAGTTCCTTGAAAGAGAGGTTTTTCCATAAGGAAAGAGAGTGAGATTTTTATAAATTATTGACCGGTTCCCACTATTTTTAATATGTTTTCGTGATTTATAAGAAATCCATGCCATTTCTTCATAAGCCGTACAGGAAAGTGGAGCCACTGGAAGCTAAAAGTTAGCAAACTTAGCTATGCAACTAAAAGGCAAGCCAACCAATCAACTACAACAACTGTCAAAGTCCTAAAACCGAACTACAAATCAAGCAAGTGAGCAAACAAGCCACCACGCAAGCTAGCATCTTATTTAAACCGCGTCTCGCCCGGATTTTTTTAACATAAACTGATGCGCTATTGAAAGCGACATGATTAACTTCAATACATGATATTTTATTGCGGAGTTTTTTTTTTTTTTTAAATGACATCCATGAAGAAATCTCGTGCATTCATTTTTTCGTACAAATCCAGAGGCACTGATGGCATTTCTTACTGTACTTCTGGTTTGAATCCATTTATACATTTTAAAATCACGTTCATTTTTGGAGTGAAATAGCCTCCTCACATGAATACAGTTAATAAAATAAAAATATTTTAAAAAATTCTGTTAAGATCCCCTCCTTACTTTAAGCAACTCATCATCTTCAGGATTAACTTGGCCTGGTGCTACAGCAATCAACATTTCTGACATGACCTGAATGTTGCCTTGGACAACATCAAGTTGGGATCTGAGTTTTGCCAATTTCTCTGGTGTCAGTGTTCTTGCTCCACTTGGATGGGTGGGTGCAGGAGGTGGATTGTGGTAGTACTGTGGTGTGACCATGGGAGGGTCAGGCTTAAACAAAAAATTACAAATTTTCCACAGCAATTGTAATTACCAGTATTTTAATTTAAGTACATGTATAAGAACTTATTCCAGCTACTTGAGTTTCTTAATTACACATATGTGTTGGTTTTTAAACTACTTCAACATTGGAAGTATGAGGGACTTCTATTTGCTTTCTGTATGTGTTGCATGTAGAAAGAAACTACAGAAATTCTTTTGTGGTACCAAGTGAAATACTTAATCAGTAAAGTTGGCATTCCTCACCTGTGACCCAGTTGGCTGTGGTGGATTATAAGGTTGTTCTGGAACAGTCTAAAAAGGGGGAAAAAACATACTTTTGTCACAGATAGCCCTAACCCATCAGACTGGTTGACGTCAGCAAAGAAAGTTAAGTTAGTAGAAAAGCATGACAGGAAAAGTTCCTACCCTTTCTGGAGTGAAAATAGGAGAAAAGGAGTCCAAATCTTGAGCAGGAAACTGAATTCCTACAGGCAAAGTAGACAATATACAAACTGAACATGAAACTGCCCTATGTCAACAGTTTATTACATACCCTACAGTATTTCCATTTTCCCACCAAATCAAACAGTTTGATAATTTGTGGATCATGATGTTACCATAGTTATTCAATTACTGAACTTTGTGTAAATTGGGGACTAAATCAGGCTAATCTAAGGTATCATACAGTAATTTGTTACTGTTCAGAAATTTGTCAAAATAACCCATTAGAATGTGTCTCCTTAACATAGGATGGATGATTTCAAACAGGTAACTGGTTTCAAAAATTTTACATTCAATTTATCCCTAACCTGGTGTAAGATAAAGTAAAAGGTTCCTTTATTTATACTGGATAACCCTATCAGCTAAACTATGTTGTTATACCGGGAGGACAAGTAAGGGTCATTTCTCATGGATCCAGTGTTACTACAGAAGAAAACGTGAGCAGCTGGAAAAAACCTGTGATGCTTGGTAGAGTCAAATTGGTTAACACTCTTCTCACATGTTACCAAGGTAACTTAAAGTTTAATTAGAAAACCACACAGAGCCTGAATCGAACCCTAGTCACAGAGGTGAGAGACAGGTGCACTGCCACTGTGCCATCAGTGCCCTGTTAAGATAATTCACTTTTACAGCAGAAAGGTCTCGCAACTAACCTTGTGATTTTAGTGATTGATATACTTGAACTACAGCATCAAGATCAGGTTTTCCTTTGAAAGCATCAGCCCAGGTTTGTATAAGAGAAAGAATTTTATCTTGAACAATGGTTGGGGCATTACACTAGAAAAAAAGCAAACATATATTTACATATACATGTCTAGCTGTACATATTATTAAATGCATGTACAATTACTTATACATTCTTTAGTTTTGGATACTTTAGGTCTTTGAAATAATGAGACTAACATTAATAAAGTTGAGCAAGTACTGGAATTACTGCAATCTTTTTACCTTGGGGTTAAGTAATTTCGTTAGATCATTGAGGAAATCTTTGTGGCAAACCAAAGAGTGAAACCTTGTATTGCAGTTTTTAACACAAGTCTCAAGTACCTATATAAAAACAAACATACAAAGGAGATATGAACTAATGGTAAGAACATTGTTCATCAGGATCTACCAGGGCCAGTGTACTGTAACAGAAACATCCAAGAAAGACATCAAATTAGGGTGCTTTTACAGACAATAAACAAATACTATTTCGCTGCCAAATGTAAACCATTACAAACATTCTGCTAGGATTTTTAGAATATTGTGTACTGTAAATTTTTTCTTCGCCTACTTTATAACACTATTACAAATTATTTTAAGCGAAGCTCTTTCAGTTCAGTATATCTTGAATAAACTGATTAACCTTGAGACATCACCTTTAGCTACTTGAATGTAAAACTTCTCTTGTTTTTGATTACTGGTAATAAAACACTTTGATCCTCCGCTATAATAAGAACATGGTGTTTTAAGAATTGATGACTTGTTCACAGGTCTGTTAAGTTGTAATTTTCAAGACTGTCTGACCAATTTTGTAATTTTGTGAATCTGCAACTTATGACCTCAGTTCTTGAATAATGAATTATTACCAAAAAGGTCTATGTTACATGCCATGTTGTAATTCAACATGCGGCAAACTTCAGTATCTTATATGAATAGCCCATAGCAGTCCTTCCTTTCCACTTACTGTTAATGTTAAGATAACTATTTTAAAGTTTTTTGGTGTTGCAAGTCTTTTTTTAATGGCCTTGATTGCATCTTTGGGCCTGCGAAAGAAAGAGTATAATGTTTTTTAACAACACCTAAATACTAGGTAAAATACTGTAATACTTGATATATAACGACAGCACTTTCAGTTCAGTCAGGTATATTGCAATACCTACTTCAGTGCAACAATACTGCATTATCACTAACACAAATGCATTTTTTGCAGAATATTTTTGCACCATCACACATCATGTGGGCCTCCAAAAGTCCCCAAGCATTTACCAGGCTTACCATATGATTAAAAGCCAAAAGGGTCAGGGAACAGGTGACACATACAATGGAAAATACTTATGTCTTGAACAAAGGCCAATCAGGGTTAATAAAAAAAATATTCCCCCAAAGGGACATTGCTGAATATGCCAGTACTTTCACTGACCTTTCTGGGCTTTTACAGTACATATCATTGCATTTACCATATTGTAAATCTGCAGCTAACATTTCATAGTTCAAAGTCCCCCCATGTATAACAGAGGAAATTTTCAGGGGGTGCCTGGAACTGAAGGAATTTGTGGCAAGCAAATTAGTCTAAGAATTTTTAGCTATGTATACATGTATATCATGTCTGCACTCCATATTTGATTACAAACTTGATCACCAAATTTGTAAAATGCATATCTAAATATTTAAAATCTTTATCAACAACTATCACTAAGGTTTAAGAATGTGTTTCTTAATATTCTTGGTTTGCAATTGACGTCATGGCAGCCATGTTAGAGGAACTTTAACAAAAGAATTATATTAACAATTATTGTCTTCAACATGTGTTTTCCTCCAACATGGTAATCATTGTCTTCTGAATCTCAAGGGATTGATTGCAAACCATCAATATAAACAAAATGAAAAAATTATGCTAATTCCATTTGATCACACCCAGTTAAATAGTGATTAGCTGGACCATAGGTAAAACATCAATATTTCAATATCATCCTTATGGTCACTAGACTCAAAAATCAGTTCTTCCCTCAGCAACTTTGAATCTTTAATTTATATACACAAAATATAATTTATGAAAGTTCAAAACAGAAATGTGTCATGAATATTCAATTTACTCAAGTGTTGTATCCTCACCCTTCCTCCGTTTCATTTATGATATCACAAATCTCAAGATTTAAACTCCAGTCTTCGGACGCTAATTTTTCATCAGTGGCTCGTTCTAAAATGTCGCAATGAATGAGTCAAATATTTTTCTCTACAACAAATCAACACAGCTCAATCGACAGTTTCGGTTCAAATAATTTCCACAGACTGACCAGGCATATCAAAACTTCTTCCATTCTATCTCAGGCAGTCAAACGCTGCAAAACTGAGCTAAACTACATTTCATAATGTCTTTGTACTCACCAATTCGTTGCCCCACAGGAGACGCAAAAGGATTTGAACTGAAAAAGGAGGCCATACTTATTTTGGAAAAATAAAATGACGTAATTGCTGGCTCCAGGAAAGCGGAGAAAAAAGCTGGAAATGAAACTGGCATAATTTTTCGCGTAAATTTCCATTGCAAAATGGCTGACGAGAAGGAACCCGAAGGACTACCTGAAGGGGAAGAGTTTAGGTAGGTTTCCTGATATGAGCTTTGCGCCTTTCATGACGTTTTCGATTAAGCTATTTGGTTAAACACGTAAAGTCAATTAAGGAAATTCCTTTAAGTTGTACTGAATCGTAATTTCTTTAAATACCAGGTGTTATTTTTTTACATTGTTCAATACTCTGATAAAACTGTTAGCCCATAAAAATTAAAGGTATATGATATTCCATATTCAGATGTACATGTTCCAAAATATGTCCTTTTTTGCGCAGTGACTTTGTAGCTATTGTCCTTAAAATATCTCAGATGCAGAAATGAGTTATAATAACTAAACTTATTGTTTATTAATTTACTTAAATTATTAGTAGAACTCTGCAGCTGCATCATATACATAAAAATCTCCAGGGTATTTTTCAGTCACAATTTTTGCTCTTTACCATATATAATTGGTTCACAATAAACCAAGTACAAAAGCAAACCCACTAGTCATATGAGGGAATAAACAAAGAACTATTTTTGTGCTCATTTATCATCAACACACATAACTTCCAAATTGTCATCTTCTCTACTAGTACTTGAGGCTGTCTCAAATTGTACCTTATTTTAAACCAAGCTTTCCCAGAAACAGCACAATCACAAAGATTATTCCACAGAAATATCCTGCTCAGATTCCCTAAAACGAAAAAAAAACAACACTATGCTGTTGTCCCTAGAAGTCCACTGAGGGCCATTCCTCATGGGTCCAGTGTTATTACAGTAGGAAACAAGAGTACCGGGAGAAAACCTGTGATATTTCATAGAGTCAAACTGCACAAGGTAACTTTAATCTGAAAACTGCAAGGAGCCAGAATACAAGCCTATTCACGGAGGTGAGAAACACACGCTACCACTGTGCCACCAACACCCCATTGTATTTCTTCAACCCTTTAATGCCCAGTGTGTTGTATATATATAGAACAAAAGTGAAAATAGAGATCAAAACAAGTACAGAGAACAAAAGGAAAAAATTGGGCATTAACTCATTCTTGTCTGTATAGGTCCTCAGCAACCCATGGAGACTTCGGTATTTAACTCTGGCTAATGCCAGGCATTATTATTATTATTATTGACAATATTTATTACAGGTATACTCCTTCAGTAATAAAAATACTGCTATCAATGGAGGAACTGTATAAAAATTTGAAAAGCAATACACACAGGAAAAAACTAAAAATAGAAATCCAAAAAGTGAAATATAGTACATATACTAATTTTAATTGTCAAGGGAAGCTCCTCAGACAGGAAAGAGTTAATATAAGATGTAATAATTTTATCGTATACTTTTAATGTGATGTATGTGGTAATTATATTTTATCTGTTTCCACCACTTAAGTCCAGTGGACTCGGTTGAGGAAGAATGTCATGTTATTCATGAGGCAGATGATCCAGACCTGGATGAAGCCTTTACCAAAGAGCTTTATGATTCTGAATTGGAGCATGCATTTAGTACCCAGTATCCTATGATTGTCATAGAACCAAAAAAATTGGGTGATGAAGTGACCAAGTGGATTCAAGTTGGAAATTTCATACACAAATCAGCTGTTCTTTGTAGCCTTGGTTGCCTAGTATCGCCACTGTTGCTGCCACCAAATAACAGAACAATCATCAGTATAACTATGGGAAGCACAAGTCTGTTATTAGCTGCTGTGTATAATATATCATGGCAACATGACCCATGCTGCAAGTATCAAGTTGAATATAACAGCCACAATTTGGTGAAGGTGCCTTTGGAGAGCTTGACAACATCATCACCAGTTGTGTTAGTTTACAAGGATGACAAGTATCGCAAAAGACTTCATAATATTGCTGGACTTGCTGTTAGTGTTTATATGGGATATAAAGCCTATGAATGGTGGTCAACTTCTTAAATTATAGCAAGGATTAAAATAACTCTAAAACTTCAAAACACTGTGGTATATGGATTGCTTATTGATAACAATGTTTTCAATACTAAAATGTTCCAAAACATTAAAAATGTATTACCATATTTGACTGGTTAAGCACCCCTCTGCAACAGTAATTTGCCAGGAAATTAGGGAGTGGGCACTTATGCAAACAATGGGTGTTTATGTGAGCATGACAGTTGCAACATGTTTTCCACTTAAAAGCATCAAAAAATTTCAAACAAACAAACTATTTACCAAACAAATTGTAACATGAAAACCTTTAATTCTTACCAAGAACGCTTACCATTTGTTGCATCTAAGCAGAGACACTGTTGATGAAGAACAAATAAACTAAATGGTGAAATTGACATCCTGAGATCAGTAAAATGTGAGTGGTCCTGTGCACATTTATGTGACAATGATTTAGCCATTTCAACTTATCACATCAAAGAAGTACTACATTTTCAGGTCAACTGTCTAAATTTGAAGCTGGGATAAAACATATTTTCATTGGGAATGTTTCCACTTAGATGTTACTGACAGTAAAACCTTCTAGGAAACAATGTGTTACTTCCTGCTAACTTTTCAGACCTCCATGAAGACACCCCTGATTTCCAGCTAATTTTTAAAAAATACACTGTAAATTAACCACGGAAAATCACTTGTTGTCTGAAAAGGGGGTTGGTACTTGCTCAAGCATGGTTGCTTAACTGGTCAACTATGGCAGTGACTCTATACATAAAAACCATAATAAAAACCATTGGCGGAGTGCTCAATGGAAATCCAGAGCATAATGTAAATGAGCGTGAAACAACTCAAAACATTTGACTAGGCATATTTCTATTTAGTTCTGTACCATGAAGTGTGGCACTCTTCTATGGCTATTTTATCTGAAGAGTGCCACACTTCGTGGTAGGAAACTAAATAGTAATAAATATGCCTAGTTAAACATTTTGAGTAGTTTCACACTCATTTATATATATATATATATATCTATATATATATATATCTATATAACTACAGACAGAACCGTTTCGGCCTTTTTAGATACGCTCTATGGCTTTTAGGTCATATTGAGCGCTCTACAGGATGAGCCATTGCCGCTTTGCATTGTGCGCACGCTCACTGCTTGCAGTTAGAGCACTCTGGCAATTGGC
>JBAHVQ010000482.1:33236-50058 GCA_036872915.1 Nanipora kamurai | reverse complement strand
ACGATTTTGTATGCGCTAGTCTCTATCTTCACGATAGTTTCTATCACTACATTTATTTATCTATCTATATATATATATATATATATACACACATATATATACATATATACACACAGTAAGGCGTGCCAGTATTACATAACATGGATTCAGGAATGCATGGTGTTACGGGATCTAAAGGGATAAACTATGCTTCATTATCAAAAACACGTTTTCACTTGTCGGCGTCCTGAAGGAAGCAGCAAGATGGCACCTCGGGGTATAGTGTTTGTACTTTGCATTCATGTTTTGATGTTGCCAGGTGTATTTTCTAAGTATGAACCAAACTGGGAATCATTAGATTCACGGCCTAATCCTCCATGGTACGACGAAGCGAAGTTTGGGATTTTTATGCACTGGGGAGTGTACTCGGTGCCTAGCTTTGGTTCAGAATGGTTTTGGAAATACTGGCAAGATGGGGATGCGGATTATGTGAAATTTATGAAGAAAAACTACCCACCTGGATTTACTTATGCTGATTTTGCCCCGATGTTTCGAGCTGAAATGTTTGATCCTGATGCATGGGCTGACTTGCTGAGCAAGTCTGGCGCAAGGTAATAGACTATTTGTCTTCTCCCAATAGGCAATACGCATTTAAAGTGTCTACGCAATGAAAATTGAGTTAGTCTCACTAGAAACTCTTCGTTCTTGAGACAAGATTTGTATTGAATGCAAATAACATTTTCCATACGTCGCAGTAAATAATGAGTTGTTATAAAATGGGCAATATTGTTGAAGTTATCAAACAATCCAGAACCAGCCGACAACGTAAAGAAATAAAGGATAAAGCAAACTCCGAACAAGAGTGTCATCTTGATAACTCAAGATATGAGCTAATATCAAGAGAGTTACAATGGACAATCAGTCTGTCTGATGATGTCTTTGAAATAAAACGAAATATCACAATTCCGTTGTAACTCTCTTGATATTAGCTCATATCTTGAGTTATCAAGATGACACTCTTGTTCGGAGTTTGTTTTATCCTTTATCAAACAATGTTGCACGAAACTGTGAATTTGGTACTACTTGCCTCATAACACCAAACAGACTAAGTTTCTGGTGATTTAACAGAATAATCTCAAAGATATCCGTAATTTTTAATAACTCATCCGCTGTTATGTGATGCACAGTGTAATTTACATATCAAATAAATCCTATTTTCATTCACTTTATAGTATTCTCCAATCTGATTGGTTAATTTACCTGCAAATAACTGCATGCAAATATCAATCAGCTGCAAATAACTGTGTGCAAATATGCTATTGAGCATGCGCACTTCGAAAATGATTCGTCTGCTGAAATAACAAATATCGTTTTCTTGTTAAAATGTCAAATGACTTGTTTTGCTGAGCTGTCGGAAAGTGATCTGGCAGCTTTACTGGATGAAAAAGACTCGGATAATACAAGAAAAGCAACTAAAGTTGCCATAAACCTTTTTCTAGTGAATGATAAAACAATTATTGAACTCGGCTTTTGGAAAATATCATGATTTATCAGTGGCTCGCTGATAAATCACGATATTTTGTTCAACATTGTCCAATAATTGTATAATATCTGAAGAACTAAGTGAGATATAGAGAAAGTATAAAAGACGTAGTGCTATAACTTCAAGAATTCTCTCAAATAAGACCAGCTTAATTTTCATTGACACTTTAATACAAGGTGTAATTCATTTTTTTCCACAAATGGCATGTATTAGGTTTTTACAGCAAAATGTTCTCCTTAAACTGATCTCCCTTCTGACTAGTGAGAATATATTTGTAGTTTATCTTCTATACATTGATGACCTCATTTATACTGAGTTCATGATGCTAACATGGCAATCAACTGAGAATCTGTGCACAACTTGGTTCAATTAACTTAGCTACTGTACCTGCTTCTGATCAGCTGGGGTGGAATTGGTAGCTACCTATGCCACCCACGATTGGCAATAAAGCCACCAGCAAGGACTCAAGGAGTCCTCTTGCAGTCAATGGTACATGTACCTCCTCCATTCTGTAATCAGCAAGTCACCTGTCTAACATGGGGAAGTTAAGTAAACTACCATTGTGGCACACAAGATGGTACTCATCATAATCATTTTCCCCTTGTGCTGCATAAAATTATCCAACCTTCAATACGAATCGCTGACTCCTGCATCAAAGAAACAAAGAAGGAAAATACAAAGGAGGTGGGCAAACTGGAGTACAAAACTGGGGGTGGGGCAAAATAAAATAGTAACTGAGCCCTTGGAATGCTTGCTCAGGTTATAATTATATAGTACTATGGGTAGTAAACCCCTAGGTAACCATACCTGGTCTACTAAGAAGTGCAACCACAAATACTGATAATAGCTAACTTCCTTTATTATTACCATAATTAATACATCAAGAATAAAAAAATGAATAAAGCAGTTTAATTAATGGAGAGAGTATGAACATGTATATTTAACAGATATTATGTGCTGACAAGCAAACATCATGAAGGTTGGACAAACTGGAAATCTAATGTGTCGTGGAACTGGAATTCTGTTGATAATGGCCCAAATCGAGACCTAGTAGGTATGTGATTATACCAGTTAATCAAAACTACTTGACGTGTAAAATGATGTTCTTACCCATCAGTTCAACCCTTGTATTGTTGAAGATCCCTACCAGCCATATAAAACTTGGAAGAGAAACTGCTAACCCTGTGGCACATCTATGCCTACCTGTTCCAGACCTGTCAGTCAGTTGGTTTGAAGTATGCAAAAAAATTCGGATTCAGTGCAGACATGCCTGTTACAAGTCTTCAGATGGTTCATTACAAATTGTGCATTCTTACAACAGTTGATGGGAGTTAATATTTTCCAGTCAATACTTCCTAGTTTCCCTTTGATAAGTAAAATCATCTGGCATTACCAGTGTAAAATAAGGTAAATTGGCTCCTGCCTGGAATTAATAAGTTAATTATATCTGGCAAGCATTTGTGAGTTCACTGTTGTTGTGGGAAAAGCAATTTTCTTAACAAGGACCCACAAATGTAGGTGGTTGCTGAGACCCTGGCTCCCTGGTTATTTATATGGTAAAATTTGAAGGGAATGAGGCACACAAATTATGTTTAAATCAGCTGAGGGATGCCAAACTCATTTCAACTAATAGGCCATGTTGGACCTCATCCAAAATCAAGTAGGACAGAACAAAACTGGTGTCTAATGAGCGCATAACACATTAACACCACCTAAGTTCAACAACTATTTTTCCTAATTTATCTAATGGATATTAAGGTACATTTTGAATGAATGAACAGGTAATTCATGCAGTAAAACATCTACATATAGATGAAAACTGCTATGCTCTATGAAAATGATCCTTTTTCCCAGTGATCAGTAGTTTTAATTAATTATGTTCATGTTTGAAAATTATGGTGTGGGCCAGATTAATCTTTGGGCTCATTCCAGCTTGCAGACAATAGGAAGGACATCTGCTGTAACTTGCTACAAACTAAATAAACGAAAAGACTTTAGACTTTTGTTAATTACACGAAGAATGAATGTTTTCAGCTTTGAAAATAAGATGGTTTTTTTGTCTCTTGATACTACCATTTCAATTGAAAATGTTTTAAATTGCTTAAACTTTCATATCCAAAATACAATCACTCTGATGTCATCCCAGTATTAGGGCCAAAAATTGTTTAATATTAGTGGTTGTCACAATTATATTTTCCGCTACTTCTAGGTGACTTGGCAAAATCTATCCGAAACCGTACTAATGTAACGTTTGGTTTGTACCACTCATTGTTTGAATGGTTTAACCCTCTTTTTCTTAAAGACCAGGAAAATGGCTTTAAAACTCAGAACTATGTGAAGGTAGGTGATGCATTGCTTGGATATTGTATGCAGAATAATAATTATAGTCTGCAAAGGCAGACTGCTCTCCTTCACTCGCTCAGTTTTGTAAGAATCATTGGATGAGGTTTGGTAAGGATCAAGGTAATCAAATATGGGGAATTCTTGCCCAAAGTTAACTTATTTTTTTCTCACATTCGGTCTTAGTATTTCATAAAGGGAAAAAAACCTAATGGATTTTTGTTGTTTCAGTACTGTGATTGAACACATGGAGCGTTAATTAAATTTTGAAAAGCTAAAAAAGTACTTGCTTTTTTTTTAGCATATTAAAGTGGCATGAATTTAGTTGGGTTGATCTTCTGAAGCTTGTCTCTGATTGGTAGTTGATGACTTTCAGAAGGATTACCCACTTTATCAATGCATAAAGAAAGTTTGTTAACTTTCTTTAGATTTTTCTCTCATCACTATTCAGTAAAAGAAATTATAACAAATGGATTTCTGTGTTTGAATACTTTTAAGTCTTGGAACATCCCAATGTGTTTACATATAGGTCACAGTGAGTATTCAAACATGGGGATCCAAAAAAAAAATTAAAACAATGTAAAAATTATGAAGAAATCTAGAACATCAAAAAAATTCTAAAAATTATTCACATTTAGTCATTGATGACTCTTCTTTCAAATCTGTTGGCAATTGGTTAAAAAGTTTTGCTCCTTGGAAGATTTACCATATTCTTTTCTCACTTTTTGCAACATATTTTTCCCATTGTTTTAAGTGTCTTTATAGTGTTCAGTCCTTTTAAAATATCTGTAGGTATAATTAGATGAGGAAGCAGTTTCATAATTATAAGCATTTCCTAACATCAAGGATCAGTAATCATTTACAGGCCAATTATATTGAGATCCACTTGTTTGTAGGTATCCCCCAAAACAATTTTATATCCTCTTTCTTGAACTCTCTGGAATCTATTAACCGTATTAACCGAGCCAAGTAATAAGGGATGGCAATAATAAAGAATCTGTAATTGTCATAATAGAAACTATGAACTAATTTACTGTACCGGTATTTTATGTAAAAAGTGCTCTCCTTTCAGAGTTTGGTGTATTCTGAACATTATGATTAATGATCAGTTACCATAGCGGTCCCCAGAGAAAGGTATTTTTTTATGTTTAGAATATTTTATTGCCTGAACTGTATGATATGGTAAATTCATTTAAACCAGAGTATATTTGGGGAGATGGTGATGGAGGTGCTTCTTACACATATTGGGAAAGCCTGAATTTTTTGGCATGGCTGTACAATGAAAGGTAGAGAACTAGTTAAAACATCCCAATGCATGTGACAAACAGGGCTGTAAAATTCCCTTAATTTTTCTTGAAAAGAATATCCGAAGGAAATAAATAATAAAATAAGTAAACAGTGCATTGTATTCCTTATATAAATTTAACACAATTTGTGGCATTAATGATTTAAATTGCCTTGCTCTGGTATATTTAATAATGTTGTGGTTCATTTGATAATAGTATTTTTTGAAAACCAACAATGTTTTATTGGCAAATAAAAAAATCTGTGAAATACATATTATGCAGTTTCTGTTTTTAACTTAACTAACCACTTGCCAGTATTTGAATCTGCTTGAGGTTAGGGGAACAAGAAGGGATAAATTATTACAAAAAGAAAATTTAATACCCGGTTATATTCACTTTACCCAACCTGCCTAGTAATATTCTTCACTAGAAAGGGTATTTAATTGGGATACCTAAACACTATAGCTGAGGTATTTTACAAATGTTAGGACTTTCTAGTGTACAGGATCATTGCATCTCAAACAAATCCATATTTGAAAAGAAAAATGAGTGGAAGTTGGCTTAACTTGTCTGTTGATTTCTTCCTCAGATATCCCAACCTCTTTTTGTTAGTGATTTCCTTTGTGCTTTTTTCTTGAATTATTGAGTTGTCTGAATTTGATTCATGTCTTCAATAGATTTAATTTTGCCTATGTTTTAGTCCAGTCAAAGATACAGTTCTTGTAAATGATCGTTGGGGTGTTGGCACTATGTGTAAACATGGTGGGACCTACACTTGTGATGATAGATACAACCCAGGTAGGGCACCAATGATAACTAAGTGATAAATACTGTAGACGTTGGTAAATTGGCTTGAGTTACGTTGAGAATGTTAAGAAATGGTATAAAATTTTTTAACCAATAAAAACATTGAAAATTTCATGATTATCCATACCTTACACTGTGAAATTCACACTAGGAAAAGGTTGATAACTGAGCTGGGATTTGAACTCAAACCTTTAAGGTTGCTTGAACTATGGTACTCTACAAGAACTATCAGTCAGTCAATCTGTTTCAGTTAAAAAAACCAAAAAACATCCTAAACATTTAACAGTAAGATATTTCTGCACACTTGCATGATGTTCATCATTTCAATACTGCATTTTTAAACTAAAATTGTAAAATTTTTACCTTCCGGTACTTGCTTTTGTACATTTACATAATTATAGGTAAATGATTTACATATAGGTAAATGATAACGCATAATAATGCACTTTTGGTTGCACTTTTTACACTCAATATGTGTGACTTTGTGTACTTATATTTAAGTCATTAATAATTGTAGATCTTAACGAAAAATATGTCTAGGTGTACTAAAAAAACACAAGTGGGAGAATGCAATGACTCTTGACAAATATTCTTGGGGTTACCGACGAAATGCAGATCTTTCCGACTACCTCTCTATTCGTGAAGTTATCACAACTCTTGCTGAAACTGTAAGGTATAAGTACAAAATTACCGTATTGTGTATAGATCATTTTCAGTTTGTTTTATGTTAACCTTTTAACCAAATCTAAGCATTAAGAAGGATTAATTTTTAAATATGACATGATGTAATATTTTAATTTTTTTTTTTTTGTGAAGTTGTGGTGGAAATATGATAATGAACATTGGCCCCACCCATGATGGTCGTATTGTTCCATTATTCCAAGAACGTCTTACCCAAATGGGAGAGTGGTTGAAAATAAATGGTGAGGCCATATATGCTTCGAAGCCATGGAGAACTCAGAATGAAACAACTACTAAAGGAATTTGGTGAGGAAGTAGTTTCTTTGATTTCTTTCTCCATGACAACTGTTTCAGTTATGGCACCCAAACTGCCAAGTTTGAAAGTGGGCAGCAGTGAGGTGGAAAAAGGGACAAGTACTACAATAAGCAGATATCCATTGAAAGATGTGTTGCCATTTTGTATAAAAAGATTATTAAATTTGACTATAGTAGTGAAAACTATGTGATCGACTTCTTAGCCAGTGAAATTTTTGTGGGCAAATTCTGACGATGATGTTAAACGAAGTTGATGTTTCAGGCTGTTTACAATAATGTCAGAACATGTTTTCTTAATGTTTTACAAGGTACACATCAAAGTATGGCAATGTTTATGCCATTGTGCTGCAGTGGCCAACAACAGGAATATTGGAACTGGATGCTCCTCAGCCAACTGATTTAACTGATGTTTCCATGCTTGGTTTAAAAATGGATATCAGGTGGAGGGCTGGCAGTAAGGGAATTATTATTGACATGCCAAAAGTTCCCATATCTGAAATTCCTTCTCAGTGGGCTTGGGTCTTTAAACTGACAGGTGTTTTGTAAAATTGCCTAGTCTTATTAACCTTGCTGATTCCACAATTTCTTTCTTAATTTGTTGATGCTTCATGGATTTTGTCAACAAGGAAGCTTTTTTGTATTTTCATCTCTCTTTTAAAGTTACTGTAAGTTCACAACAAATTTTTAACTATAATTTAACTGTGGTTATCATATAATTATTAGGTTAGCAGAGTAAATGTACACTGTAATCCAGGTAGTCAATTACAATTATATATAGTAATTAATGGATTAAGTTGAAATACAAACCAATTTCACTTTTATTATAAGATGTTTTGTTCATTGGCTACATGTACCATCTCGCTTAGGAATATTTACTAAATTAACAAATATTAGCACTAAATTAACAAATATTAGCTTACAGCACATTTTTACTGACATTCACAGAAAAGATGATTTGATGTGAAATTTGTTAATTTCATGAAGATCCAATTGTTCTTGGTTTATATTATTGTTTTATGCATTGGACAATTAACTCTTTGTGTACCAGGTCACCCAAAACTGGCACCTTTTATCATTTTACTCTGCCTAATGCCAGACCCCTTGGCCAACAATAGGTTAAAGCCATCAAGGGCTACAGAAACACAGCATGACAAAGTTGATGTCAGAAACATAGGACTATGGTAACTCACAAAAGGCATAAACATGTTATTTGAGAATTCAAAGTTGCTGTTGTGCATTCAATCAAAATACTCAATGGTTTCAATACCTGTCAGGAGTATACTTACTGTGATTGCTACTGCATAATAAGGTAAACTTTGGGAATTTTGTCTGCTAGCCACCTTCCTACCACTTTGATTCAATTATTTTTAAAAAATTTGAATCCATACGGGGTTTTTTTCCAGCTTAAGGACACAGAGTCATATTTCCTTCTGTTCACTCTCGAGGTATCAGAGATTTGACAGTTCTTGCCAGCAGTGAAACTTTAAGTTATACCCCAGGCTAAACAGGCTTGCTGTAGCAATGATAGTTACAGTACATGTGTATATCTATAACCAGGTTCTGAAAAGTAAACCATTTACAAGGTCTTGGATCCTTACTTTTTGGGCAGAGGTTTCAAGCCATGTGATCAGGAGCACCCTTAAATGAAATTTACAGCTTTAGATAATTAATTGTTCTGGG
This sequence comes from Nanipora kamurai, assembly GCA_036872915.1. NCBI lineage: Eukaryota > Metazoa > Cnidaria > Anthozoa > Scleralcyonacea > Helioporidae > Nanipora > Nanipora kamurai. Next base: position 41,427 of record JBAHVQ010000482.1, on the reverse strand, counting down.
CTAGGATGAAAGCTTGTCTAGCTTAATGAAGTACATGTACCACCAATCTCCATATAATTTCTGGATATTCCCCTGATCAGCTAGTGGTTGTTTTGTGACCAGTTAACAAGCACTCCATTTTAACTCTTGAATTGTGCACAGGATTCCCTTAGTGATCCCAAAAACACAAACAATTTCCCAGTAGGCTGGAGAAATTCCACCATGAGCTAGTAATGTCACTGCCAAACCTGTCTGAATGACCACTGGCATTAGCTCACAGTTGGTGGTAAAACTCCAGTTCCTCAGTGTATGGGTATTTGAGTGAATTTCCAGTCAACAGTTGCAATAATTCTCAGCAGTTTACATTCCACACATATCTCCTTCCCAATTCAACAGTCTGTGCAGAAATTTCAACTTTGTGTACAGCTTTTGGATTAACTTGAATGTTTTATTTTGTTACATTCACATGCAGTTGTCCACTTTTGGGATATTAATAACATTGTTAAGCAGGGGGTTACGGTACTGTTGGTATCTGATCTCTTCACACAAAGTGAAATCATTACAACATTCAAAAACTTCAGTTGACTGTTCTATTTTTGTAATGTCATAAATGATCAACACTTACAGAGTACTATTAAACAAATATGTAGAGATATGTGGTGTCATGTTGCCAACCTTAGTAATGGACCAGATGTTGTCTCAATGCTGAAAGTTAAATTAGCAACAGTAACATTGGTGAATAACAATGAATAACAATACATGCAAATAAGGTGAGTTACTACATGGTTAAAGCATTACCATGTTAGAGTGATTGAACAATACCAAGTCATGGTTGGTAAAAGGTCTGAGCACAGTATCAGAACCAACATGTAACAGAAATTACAGCAGATTAGTGGACATGGGTGTCCATCACTTTCGGGGAATGACGGGGGTGTATGGTGGTGTATCCATCCATACTTCTCGGCTACATTCTTCTCAAAATCTGAATCAGATGACCAACAAACATTAAGCTCATTTCCTCAGAAAAACCATTTCTGAGCCTTAGACAGGAATCAAACCCACAACCCTTCTAATGAATGGTGAGCTAAAGTGCAGGTTCATCATATGCACTGCCTTAGCAAAAGTCACAATATGATGATGGAAATACTGAACACTAATCTAGTTCATTTGGAAACTGTGGTATATTTCAGACAACCAACAAATGTTCATTAAGCTGGTTGCCTCAGAAAAAGAATTTCTGAGTTTGAGATGCTACAAACTCAGAAAAGTGTTATCAGCCCCTTACAGGAATCAAATCTGTAATCTATTGATAGGATGTCATCAGAAGCTTAGAATGTTTTTAGAAGCAGGTACTCACTACAACATGCAGTTCAATACTGCACATCACAATATTGCACTAATGAACATGGTCTTAAAAATCCACAAATTGTGAAGATTAATAGATGTATCATGTGTCCAACTGGAAATAATTATGCCTGTGCCTCCTTACCTTTTAACCATTTCAGCACCAGTTATATCATAAATGTGGTAAAGCATTCCCAGTTTTGAAGTTAGTTTACGTTTTTCTAAATCCTAAAAAGTTCATAATGTCATTATGTTATTAAGTTGCAGACAAGGTAAGCAGTTTACAATAGCCATGGGATTACAATGCCAGTCCCACCTGTTGTAATATCTCTTTGAACTTTCTTGTTTTAATTGTTCGTAAAATAGCTTGTCTTCCTTTCGTAAAATGTTTCATAAAAACGCCTGCTCCTGGGATACCAAGCCACCAACTTCCAACATCACGACATTGAAGCAAGCCATTATTAACTAAAACACTAGAAAATTTTTATTGCATTACAATTTCTTTTTGTGCTTTCTTGTACAAGTTGTTGCTGTGCAATGAAAACCACACAAACATGGATTTGGATTGGAGATAAAATTAGAGCTCCATTTAATATAAAAGTTGCAAAAGAACTTCCCTTCGCTCAAAACTACTTTCAGTTCAGTTCTACCTCAACCTCTGTAATCATGCCTTTCAGCTGCCACTAATTCACAATTAATAGCATTACCAAATCTGATATTCTTCATGCCATCTATGTTTCACAGAGATCTTAAATTCCCTACTGATCTGTACTGACAGTACACCAAACTTACGTTATATCCTTTTCTGTGTATTTATGATTGTGAACCAGAGTCTTTTTACTGATACTGACATCCACACATTTTGGTAATATCTTCACCAAGAAGTTCTCTAAAAATGAACATTATACTTCTGTTGCACATTGGAGAAAACATCACATAAATAGAGCCTTTACCATTAAGGCATCCTTCCATGAATAAAATTGTTTGAGTAAGTGAAAGTCTGAAGGGTCACAGGTACCTTTGGTGGGAAAGGTTAATGTAGCTGTTGGAACTATAGTGTAGTTTATAATTACCATATATAGTTTTGGTGGCCTGAATATTTCACTGCCTGAGGTTTTTGTGCTGGGGCCAAGAAAAGGTTAAAGGATGTAACTGATAAGCCTTTACAGTATTGTCTGGGCTTTTAGGAGGTCTTCCCTTGGTGAGTAAAATTGTCTGGTGTTAGCCAGAGTAAAATTAATAAGTTGCCATATGGCAACTGAAACCAAGAAAGGTTTAAACAGTTTAATAAGGACTATTATTATGACTTTCAACATACATACTGACCAAGAAAGGTCAATGAAACCTTTTGGTTCATCACTTCTTTGTTTTTACCACTGTCTTCATCTTAGTACTTAATGCTGAACACAAAGTTAGTTCATGTGGGAGCTTGGTAAATATCAGACAACTAGAGGACATTCGTCAAGCTTGTCTGATATTTACCAAGCTCCCACATGAACCAACTTTGTGTTCAGCATTAAGTACTTCCATCATTATCACATCGTGACTTCCACTACACCCTAGCTCACCATCTGAGTCACCATAGCTCAATGGTTACAGCGTCTCACCAGTCATCATAAAGTTGTGGGTTCGATTCCCATCTAGGGCTCAGAAATCCTTTTTCTGAGAGAATGAGCTTGACAAATGTCCCCTAGTCATCTGTCTTCATCTTGAAAGGTGATAAAATAACCAGAGGGGCACTGGTGGCCCAGTGGTTGTGCATGTGTCTCTCACTTCTGTGACTAGCAATTCAATTCCTGGCTGATTAAAGTTACCTTGGTCACATATGAGAAGAAAGTCATGCAGTTTAACTCTACCAGACACTGCAGGTTTTCTCTGTGTACTACGGTTTCTTCCTAAAGTAATGCTGGACCCCTAGGGAGGACAACTAAGGTAGCTGATAGGGTTATCCAGCACAACACTGTACATATAGGTAGTTTACTGTATTTGTTTTCACTGATTTACATTTACAGTAGCTTGCATTCATTTCTTGTTTTGAATTAAAATGTTCACAAAAAGATTTTTCTAACATTTTTACTAACAAAATTGTTTGTTCTAAATTTTAGCATTAACATACTTAATTTCATTTTATTATAATAATTTCTGAGATTTTCCCAGTCTGTATAGTCCAACAGCTACTCAATCAGCTTCTGCTTTTTTTCACTCACACCATAAACCACAAGTTTTACCATTATTGTGATAAACAATATTATAACATATTGATAAATTGGGTGAAGAAATCAATATATTATGGAACAGCCAAAAAACAAACATTGCCAGCACTGGTACCTAAAAGATTGGAGTCCTCCGGTTTAATTTTCTTTCTTACATGAGCAACAAAATCTTCAGTCAACACAATGGCAAATTCATCAGAACCAGTTATTAATTTGAACAACTGCACTTTCCATTCCTTCCACAGTTTATTCTGCGAAAAAAAAATAAGATAGCATACTTTTTTTTCATTCCTGCATATAAGTAAACTAAACATGGGACAATAATAAATATTTAATAATTAATAACAATTATCAACAAAAATAATTACATTAGTGTATAAGCCATAACAACTAATAAAAGTTACAAGTGACAAAATTACAAGACAAACTTGGGTTATGCAATTCGGAATTTGAAATGTTAAGGTTCAATATTCTTACGAGTTGACGATCCACCAGAGTTTTGTCTTTAACAATGCAATATATTTGATGTTTGAGGATTATTGGTGGAAGTAAACCTTCAAATATCTTCTGAGGAAATATAGATTTTAGGTATAGAATCGAAGCCAGAGTATCATTGGGTAAATCGTCTGTAAGAAGTGAAAAAAACAAACGAGGGGTGATTATGCGAGATACTTAAATCATAGCCTATATACTATAACTGTGACAGGCGCCATTTTAATACAAGCAAATTCACCGTAAAGTATGAGGGTATTTAAATCTTTTAAAGGTACCGTTCGTATCTGTGTTGTTTTTCAGGTCAAATGAAAATTCATGGGTAGTTTTTTCACTCCTTCTCCTTTTGTTTTTAAGAAAGGTCACGTCATTAGAACTAGAAGACGGTGGTCTCTTCCTTTCCATCGGCAGAACATGAACAACACTCTGTTATTGTAATTTTACGATAAATTTTGCTGCGTCAAAAAAGGCGCCAAATTTTGGCGAAATTATTCGAAATCACTGACCCCAGGGGCCGCCTGTGACAGGTACCTGAAAAGCAGCAACATGATAACCAAGCGTTTAATATTTATACTTTGCGTTCACGTTTTGATGTTGCAAGGTGTATTTTCTAAGTATGAACCAAACTGGGAATCATTAGATTCACGGCCTAATCCTCCATGGTACGACGAAGCCAAATTTGGGATTTTTATGCACTGGGGAGTGTACTCGGTGCCTAGCTTTGGTTCGGAATGGTTTTGGAAACATTGGCAAGATGGAGACCCGAAATTTGTGCAATTTATGAAGAAAAACTACCCACCCGGATTTACTTATGCTGAATTTGCCCCAATGTTTCGGGCTGAAATGTTTGATCCTGATGCATGGGCTGACTTGCTGAGCAAGTCTGGCGCAAGGTAAGACGACCTTGCTTTCTTGCTGGCTGTTATACTTTACATGGTGCTATTTGGTTTTTCCACGATTGATGAGGTTCCTGTTGCAAAAGAGTATTCCGTTGGTATAGTTCTGTACCTGAAAGACTTTGTTTCTAAATGAGATAAGATTGTCGCGAATTTGGAGGAACCAGGAGTTATTGCTCAGCAAAAAGATTTAAACAGAACTACAGTATAATACAACTTAATTGAAAATATTTTAATACTAACGTTTTCTTACTACATGTAACATCATCAGACTTAAATATGCTGAGATGTGTTATGTTGATGACACTTCTATCTTATTCAAATCGCCGGATCCCGGACTGGAATCTTTGTGTAGATTCTTCCAAAAATAGAATAATCAGCATGAAAGTGAGGCTGTGGTAAGTACACTGCCCCAGGCAGTGCTCCTGCCACATTTGCTTAGGAGAGAAGATGGCCTCTAACTTCAGAACTACAAATTGCTGAAATATGTCATGTACATATGTTCTTAGAAATTATCTAAGCTTTCATTTGATATTTAATGTATGTTGAAATATATGGTGAAATCCTTATGTGGTCATCAGCACAATAGTCAATTGTCTTTTATGTATATCTGTGCATAGTTTCACTGCCTATTTTCTTCCCCACACCACTTGCACAGATTCTAATCTGGCACCAGACCAAATGAAACCTTTCATATACCAGTGGTATATAACAGTATAAGCTATTTAAGCCTCCTTTGTGATTGTATCTTTCACTCTGATGATGCTACATGTAGTAATGAAACATTAGTATTGAAATGGTTTCGATTAATTTGTGTTATGATTCTGTACAAAACTATCGGCTGAAATTTGAATGAAACCAATTTAGTTTGTACTTGTGTACTTACAGATATTTTGTGGTAACAAGCAAACATCATGAAGGTTGGACAAACTGGAAATCTAATGTGTCATGGAACTGGAATTCTGTTGATAATGGCCCAAACCGAAACCTCATAGGTATGTGATATAAAACAGGAACATGAAAGATAGTGTAGAGTGCTGCTCTGGTTAAGGATGTACTTGCAAGATTCCATACAAGTTATCCATGAAACTATATGAGGTCACTGCACAAAGTGAATATCCACCCAACAACCAAAAATAGTGTTACACTATGTAGGGTCACCACTCAAAATGAAGGGGAGTGGGTGATAGATAATTCACTTGAAAGATAAAACAACCTCTGACCCCTCGTAAAGGCCCAAGTGACCCCAAGAAAATAGCTTTTATTCTTTGTGACTCCCCCAAAAAATCACATTATGTATTGTTATTTATTATTAAAAGAACATACTGTAGTAAACTAGCCGAAAGCTGATACTGATTGGTGTTAACTGTACAATAAATATAAACGTTATCTAAACTGAAAAAAGAAAAAGTGCTGAAAATGTGTGTCAATTTTATACTCTAAAAAGTGTCAAGGTATGTGTTCTATATACAAACATATATAAATAACATATTGAGTTTGATATAATTACTGTAACTATGAAAATAGTAAACAAAAGTTGTTCTACAGAAAATGTTTCTTTGTTTGATCAAACTTCTATTGCAAAATCATTAAACAATAATTGAATGATTTGTTTTTCAAACCCCCCTTATTTTTATATCACCACCTCCATAAATAATGACCAGTTCCTAAGTTCTGTATGCAGTCCTTCTCTTTAAACTAAGTCATCCCTGATCATTGAAGTTATGCCCTTTAAGGCTCTTTCAAACTTTTCAGATTTTCAAAGTTGACTCACCGGCTCACTGATAGTTTTTTCAGAAAGATAAGTTAAGTCAAATTTATTGCAACTCAGATCTTCTCAGTAAAATTTCCACACCATTGGAAAGGGTTGGGGCTTGTCATTTGCTTTTGACATCCTTTAAGGCAGACTGTTTATAAAGTACAGTACTGTACACAGCAAAGCCCCTCTTAAATGATGTCACAACTACCTAGGGCTCAGCCTCCTATAACAATTAACTCATGGTTTGTACTTGGTCATAAGAAAAATTTGGCCATTTTTGCTAACTTCAACAACAGATATATTGAAAACAAAAACAGCAAATTGAATTATGAAAATGGAAACCTTGTTTCTCAGCCATTATCTCTTAAACTCCATTTAAAACAAAAAATCTTGATATGCACTTTAAATGTTTAAATGAAACATTGTTGAATGAGGCTCTGCAGTTTTTTTAAGTCCACAGAAAAATGCTAGTGAAAGAAATGCTGCATTGAGCAACAAGTCTATTAACTGAATGTTTTTAATTTAATAATAAATCTTGAAATATCATAATTATAATATTCTTAAATACTTTTAAGTGAACTCTGTGTTACCATGGTAATGTGACAGCAGCTTCTAAAATACTTATAATAAACCCTATGTATCTCCTAATTTTGAAACGGTAACCCATCTTTTTTATTTTATATATCAATTCAGTTGGGCAAATCTGCCCTGAAAATCTGTTGTAAACTTATTTTTGAATTCCAAAATGTTATAGAAAGATTTTTAGAATAATGTAGACTCTCTTTAAAGATAGAATTTTATCATTAAAAGATAGATCAGATTAAATTTTATATCAAAAGGTATAATTTTAAAAACATAAAAAGATATTGAAGATAGGTTTCCAGGGAAACACACATGTCAAGAAAACCCATGAGCAAAGTGCAGTTTACACCTAATTGGACCAGCAAAATGCACAAGAAAAATTACTAAACTGACCAATGAAAACTTGATTGTAGGTACATTACCAAAACCCCCCTTAATATTGGTAGTTGTGTCAATGTGTTTAGTAATACTTTAGTGGTTGTTGCAACATATTTTCTATTACCTCCACCAGGTGACCTGGCTAAATCTATTCGAAGTCAAACCAACATAACTTTTGGTCTTTACCACTCCTTGTATGAATGGTTTCATCCTCTTTATCTTCAAGACAAAGAAAATGGCTATAAAACTCAATTCTATGTGAAGGTTATTAATATGTGTTGCTTAGACATGATGTACAATAATAGAAAATTTTGTTAATAAATCAGTGACACATTGTTGGTAATATTTAAAAGTATGCCCTTCTTAACAGTTCCTTCTGATCTATATTGCTTTCTGAGTTAGTGTAGCAGTAAGTTACCATCTTCCCCAATTTTCTATGCTATAATTTATGAAATACATTATCAAATAACCATAAATAAATAAATAAATAAATAAATAAATAAATAAATAAATAAGAAGCAATCATTATGGTCATTGCATAGTATTTT
>JBAHVQ010000482.1:0-25856 GCA_036872915.1 Nanipora kamurai | reverse complement strand
ACATACATACATACATACATACATACATACATACATACATACATACATACATACATACATACATACACACACACACATACGTACGTACGTACGTACGTACATACATACACACACAGATACATGCATGCATACATATATATATTTACGTCATTCACATATGTAGGTATCCCAGGATGGAAACAGAGGCTGTTCCCCGAAACGTTACTATTACGTTAATTCTAAAACTTCACTTTGGTGTATACTTGTATTTAAGGGTTCATGTAGATGTATGTATGCTTTTATCCCAGAGCTGTTTCATAGTCTTTAATTCAACAAAGGGATATTATGTGACGTCGAACGGGCATGTTTGAATGCAACATCAAAGTTCCGACATTCAACAGAGCAAACAATCAATGGAATAACTGTGTTTATAAGGATGAACCTTCTATCAAGGGAGTACGTGAAATGCCTCTACACAGGCCCTTCACGAACTCTGAAATTTTGAAGCGCTACTAAAAAGCTGATAACATAGTTTCAGACCGGAGCTGGAATTTTTGCCATGTAATTGCAAAGTCAGCTTTAATGAATATGGGTGAAATTTTAGTCTGCGGGCTGAAAACTGTACACGTAACCAGCCCCTAAATTGTTACTTTGCTTTATCAGGAACATATACAAAAGTAATTTTGATCTCTGACAACAATTTAATGATTGTTCCGCGTCCAAAGAATTGTGAATTGTGTGTTGGCTAGATGTAAATTGTAATTTTGCATAAATAGCTTTGACCAATTACTTTAAGGCTGTTACAATAAGTAATGATGATTTCCTTCAAGACTTGTCAAGTTTTGGACTGCGTATGTCGTCAACATTTTTCTTTGCTAAATCTAAATTGAATCTGAGTCACGTATGTACTTTTGTATGTCCATATTGTTACGAAACTTCACGTTTGAGGTAAAGACACTTCTAATATTCTATATTTCATGAATGTTTTATTTTATGAATATCCTGTGAGAATATTCGTATTGTGTTGGAAACGTAGGCCAAAGTAAGTTTTTTTGGCACGAGTTTTTTTCTTTTAGTTTTGCGTCAATAAACGTGAAATTTAAGTTTTAAATAACTGATATTTTAGGTTGAAATTGTGATTAATCTATATTACCTTTGTTCCTAGCAAGAGAGCTAAGATATAAACATTGAGCGGTTCAATCAATAAGTTGGTGACATGCTATGCACTTAAGGCGCACACCTGTATTTAAATAAAAATATAGTTGCTATGTCAACTGGCACATACGACTTTAATAACCCGCTTGTAGCCTGACCAGCGCTATCTAGAAATATCGGATGATTTAGCAATAACAACTTAGCTTGTTGACTGATCGGTAGCTAACAACAACAGTTGCCCAAGGTTAAGTATGCCCTACTGCACATCACATTTCGCAACTCAGACACTGCTCGTCTCTGGTGGATTGATTCATTGGGTGGATAAAGCAGATTAAAGACTTCGTTGAAATTGAATTTGATATTAAAGTTGGTTTTAACGGAGTTTTTCGCTGCTTGGAGATGGTTATCAACTGAAGAATTCTCCCAAATTGACGTTGTTGAACAAGTTTAAATTTTTATATATAGTTAGTTTTTTCTGTAAAGAATGCCCTGCGCAACAGATTACAAGTGCTCTAAGGTATCGGAAGGAACGCTTCTTTTGCCTGCACTAAACGAAAGCGAGTGGTCAACTGGAGCAAGAACTTTTATATATTTTATTGCATTAGTTTGGTCTTTTACTGGAGTCGCAATCGTCGCCGATGTGTTCATGTGTGCCATCGAAACTATCACAAGTAAAGTTAAAATTGTAAAAGCTGCTAAGCCAGGAAGAGAAAATGATTATGAAGAGGTTGAAGTACGGATTTGGAATGACACTGTCGCGAACTTGACGTTGATGGCTCTCGGCTCGTCAGCCCCTGAAATCCTCTTGTCCATCATTGAAATTGTGGGCGCTAATTTTAAAGCCGGAAAACTTGGACCCAGCACAATCGTCGGCTCTGCTGCTTTTAATTTATTGTGTATTACGGGCGTATGTGTTATGGCTGTGCCTAACAACGAAATAAGAACCATTAAGTCGTTGAAAGTGTTCGCAGTGACAGCGCTATGTTCTGTGCTGGCTTACGTATGGCTGTGTGTCGTACTCAGCGTAAATACTCCTGATGTTATTGACCTTTGGGAAGCCATTTTCACTTTCCTTCTATTTCCAGTCTTGGTTATCATTGCCTACATCGCCGATAGAGAGTTGGGATGTTCGTCCAAAGTTGAACCGAGCGACGTTGGTATGCTAGAGCTGGGTAAGTGTCTTGCCAGTCATGCAATATGTGTTACCTACTGCAGACGATACCTTTCTCAATTAACTTTAACAATATCATTGAATCTCGCAGGTGAAGACTCCAGTGGCCTAAAGCCGTCTCTTAAAGACCCGGAAATTGTATCTTTTATCAAGGTTTGTTCCAAACAGGGTTTTTTTTTCAGTCGGTTTGCGTGAAGCTGGTTTTATTTATTTCATGACAATTAAGGTATGATCGTGAAACAATTTCTTGAGGAATCGTCCTTAATTGCAAATGTCTGACTTTAAATTTCAAATGAAGTCAGTGTACAATTAGTGCATAAAACAAGGATTGCCACATGCAAATGTTATCATAGCAACCAACATGACAAACAAGTTGTACGAAAGTCAAATTTGAACTCTAGCTTCCAAATATTTATGTTCACTGAGGTACTTTTTACAAGTTTAGGTCAAATTTATTCTCTCTGTTTCTTCATATCGTCTGTCAAAATACTGACCAGAAAAAAACTAAATTATTACTTGACTTTGATTCAAGCTTAAGTATGCAGATTAATTATTCAGCTGAGCAATCTTATGCATAAAAAATAGGTCATTGAAGTAAGAAAAAGGACGCTTTGCACGAGTAAAGTAAAATATGCAATGAAAAATTTAAAACAGGTGTATACTATAGCTTTTCAGATACATTAAGTTTGTGTATCATATGATTCACTTAAAAAATTGTTGGAGAAAGATGAAGTAAGATTACCAATGTGTAAGTTTTCTTCAAAAATTACCAAGTGCTGTTACAAGTATAGAACTCAATGATCCGATGTCCAGTTTGAAAATTAAGCTTTATTCGGCGATCTTGGTGCGTGGCGAATCCTACAAAGTATATTGCATATTACTAATTATGGAAGACCCATACGTAAGGCCCGTACAATTCCTGTTCATTAAAGTCCCTAAAAACGGTGTTCTACCATCTCGTAGAATGTTGCCAACGATTGTTATTTTTTTCCAGGAATTAAGCCAAAATTCACAATTTTCTGAGGAAGAACGAGCCAAACTGGTTGCTTTGCGGATTAAAGCAAAACAGCCAAAGAACTATGGATATTATCGAGTTGGAATACTGCGAGATATTAGTGGAGGAAAAAAATTAGTACCACAAATGAAAGGTCATTTACATGAGGTGTGTAGAAAACAGACAATTAGTTCACAAATGAAATCGATTGCGACCGAAACTTCCACTCGGCAATTTTATTCAGTTTTGGAGATTTTATCAACCGATTATCGAAGGGTTGGTTGTTCATACTGAGATGTTTGTTGCTCTTGTCATGTTCGGCAACTTTGTGCGACTACCACTTTTAAAATGACAGTTGATTGTCAGCCAATCTCTACGTTGTCGTCGCGTCCCCCTGGTTGTGCAACACCCACCTCATGCCCAATTGAGTATCAGCGAGTAACGCAACGAGGCAACGTTTTTCGGCCATACGCAATGTTTATACCAAGTGTTTTATAACAATTTTGAAAAACTAAAAAATGAAGTCATTTTTAATCAAGGAGATCATTCGTTCTCAGTTTAAACTATTAGCACTAAAATAATTAGATCAACGGCTCTCATCTCATAGATTGCAAATAAATTAAAATGGGTATTTGGTATTTACATTCGACTGATCTCAAAGATTGTTTTTGAAGTTAAATTTTCATGTGTCAGACGTTTTATTTAAAGTATTGTTTACAAGAGCCAGGCTGACCAAGCTGATTCGTTTCAAAGTTTTACCAAGGGCAAGGCTGCAAAAGACATTTAAGATAAAATTGAAAAACGGAATGGTCAGTTGTTAAAATGCTGCTCCGAAGCCTTCCGGCTGGGAATCAAACCTGATGCGGCCCAGGTTTTACTGTCACACGCCATTTTCATAGATCTCTTTAGCTTTGATGTTTGTTTGCCCATTTCAGATCATCTGTAGTTACTTAGGAGAACTGTTTCGTTTTAATTATTCTATAGGTATAAAATAATATAATAAAATGACATAATATAATGATATTCTAATTATTAATTATTAATTTCTCTATAATTATTGCTGGTGGCACAATGGTATGTTTATCCTGTTTAAATAAATACAGACAACTTTGTTTGAAATCCAATATCATTCAGATACGAACCAACGCGTAATGATTAGAGGGTTAAAGAACCGACACTTCACTTGGTCTGAAGCGAATATACGAAGTTAAAGAGATCAATAGATAAGGCGCTAGTCCGTTGAATGTTCAACGTAAGTTAACAAACCTCGGATGGTTTTATTGCCTTAAATCTTGTCTAGAGTACGTGCATGGAATTTAGCTGTGTGAGTTGATAAGAATTCTTAAGGCTCACTTACGTACACGATACCAATGTCGCAGATAATTTGTTGGCGTGGCGCATCGGATTGTCCCGTAAGAACTGGATTACTGCTTTTGATTCGAGTGCGAATGTTGCAGTAGGTCCCGAAGACTCTAGTGAATGAATGGTATACATCAGGAGGAATATTTGTATGTGACAATCACTTCGTGGAATTGAGTTTTAAGTAATTTTTGTTTGTGTATTTTTGTTTCTTTATCGTAGGCTTATGATGAACTGAGTGAGGTTGGATTCTCGTCTGGAGCCCTTTCACAACTTCGCTGTTCTATTCAAGGTAAAGAAAATAAGAAATTAAATTGGTCACGCCAGTAAACAAGAGATCATTTTCAAATAATAATTTGTAGGAACCCACAGCTTGTAAAATACTTGTTCAGGTACCTCGTCAAATTAACCAAAAACATTCTTCTGTGTGTTCTTGCCGTCATTAGTCCTTAATTCCTCCTAAACTATCCTGACTATTTGTTGACATTCAACATTAACTCTTTCAACAGAACCTCCTAAGACGTTCGTCGAATTTGCATCACCGAAGTATGCAGTTTTGGAAAGTGCTAAATTGGTCAAAATAGCAGTTATACGCACTGGGAATATCAAGATACCAGCAGTTGTCAAGTAAGTGAGACTGCATGGTGATTATCTGACCTATCTATCTATTTGTCAATCTTGCCAACTTGACCTGCAACGTACGTACTGAACTGCCTTTCTCTTGGCATACCAACCTGCCTGCATACCTAACTACATAGTTTCTTACCTTCCCACCTTCTTACCTTTCCAGCTACTTTCCTCTATCGTTCGTTAAAGGCATCGGCCAAGTGCGTCCTCCCTCTAGTTTCGACTCACGCCTCAGTTTCACGCAGTAAGGGTATTCCTTTTTATCCAGTTACGAAACAATTGATGGAACTGCCTTTGCAAAGACTGACTACATAGCGAAGAGAGATACACTGGTATTCAAACCAGAAGAAACCATAAAGCACATTACTGTTGAGATTATTGACGACAATGAATGGGAAGAGGATGAAGTATTCTTCGTCAAACTCTCTTCCTATGATCCATCGGACAAAGCGGTTCAGATTGGAAATCAAAGCATAACAGAAGTCACCATCATTAATGATGACGGTAGGTTTATGAGATAATTTTAAACTAATTAACCGTCCATTAAGCTTCATCTCCCGCCAAGATTTTCAGTTTCAAGGGAACATCTCGTGAAGAATTATCATAACAAATTTTCTTGATAGATAAGCCCTTTCCCACTTACTAGTCCATCTATGTGTTGGTCATTGACCGGTGAGAGAGTACCCTGTGTAGAGACAATTGTTATGGAAGGTATGTGATTTGTTCTTAAACGGGAGCAGCATCAGAAATAAATATGCGTCAAACAACAAACTAAAAGCTGGAAGATCATCAAGTTAAATGTGTCACTGGTTAACATTTAACTACGTAAGTTAACGTTTATTAATCAGTGAAATAAAATTTTGCAGAGCCTGGTGTACTTGCCTTTCAAAAGCCTAGCTACGTTGTAAAAGAAAGTATCGGTAAAGCCAGTTTGGTCCTTGAACGAACTAAAGGAACCGACGGAGCAGTGACAGTGACATGGATGACTAAGGATCAGTCTGCCGTTAATGGCAAGGACTATTTTGGCGGGACAGGAACAGTAACCTTTGAGCATGGTGAACAAATAAAGTCTGTCGATATCGAGATAACTGATGATAAACAATTCGAAAAGGATGAGTCGTTTGTTATAGAATTGAGAAATCCCACGGGAGGAGCGACGCTGGGACGGTTGCAGAGGACGGTAGTCACTATTGTTAACGATGATGGTATGTTTGAATGTTCCCTTATGTACACATAAATAAACTTGCCAATTATCTATTCACTTATATTAAACCAAGTACTGGATGACCATCTAACATTCTTAAAACTCACTTAGTGTCCACCGCTAGTTTTGGTGAGTCGAACCAGAAATTTTCACGTAGATCCATGGTGGATTCGTACTTCGTTATTGCTACTGTTGAGAATAAATTCACACAGTCAATGAATATTACGAGTGAGACCCAAAAAGTTGGAGATTGTCATAATAATTGTCTTTAATGGAAATTAAAGCCGTTGGATTGTTATTAACTTTAACAAAGCAATTTTTAAAATAATTTTTAGAATACAGGAAGATCTTTGACCGAGTGGTCAGCCTCACTCACCTTAACTTGAACCGTATGAAACTTGGATCCGAAACATGGGCACAGCAGTTCAGGAATGCCATGTCGGTGAACGGAGGAGATGTTGAAAACGCAACTTCGATGGATTACTTCATGCACTTTGTCACATTTGCGTGGAAGGTAAACGTTAAAGTTGGGGCATCTTGATTGGTTCTAGGGCATTCGAAAACGTCCTGTTTTGTCCTGCTTGTTGAAGAATAATTGCCAAAATTGTTTATGTTTGTTATTAACAGAACTTTTTCCCGAGTTATATGTCCACAGTCACTTTAATGAACTAGCAAAAAATTATATATTTGTAGACCCAAGCTGGACCAGTTGCGAAAAATGCAACTCTAGGGACCTCCGGCTGGGAGTCGACCCCTTGACTGTACTAATGTAGTGCAATGCTCTGCCAACTGAGCTAGGAAGGCAGTTGCCGAGAGCTTGGTAACAAGTTCTGTATTTATAATGGTGTTAATGCCCATGAAGTGAAGGGTATATTGGATGAAAATTAGGTATTTACGTGAAATACACTTATATATGAATTTTTTTACATAAAGCAACGGCCTTCGTAGCTTAGTTAGCCGAGCACTGCACTAGGGTTCGCAGAATCGCTGGTTCGATTCCCAGCCAGAGGCCCTATGGAGTTGCATTTTTCGCATCTAGTCCCGATTGCGTCTTAAAACATATCATTTTGCTTCATATAAAAAATTGTCGCTGTATTTGACCACATTGAGGAGTTGCAGCTCAATTCCGTGAAATATTTCTATAGCCTAGTTTGTTTGGTCACTTGGATATTTTTATTACCAATTACGACATATAAATGGTTTTCCAGAAATGCAAATGAGGGGGGCGACGGTTCCCATGACTCCTCCGCTGACTACGAGCCTGCTTGTTAGCGGCGGACGTTATAGTCAACCCATGAACGAGGCGTTTATAGGGGGGAGTTTTTGGACATGTAAAAGAGAATGCTGAAATGTCAACCGTCTTCTTGTGAACTAGAAAGGGCTATATCAACCAATATCCTGGAATAAATTGGTTAATAACAAGTATGTGTGTAAATGTAGCGTAAAGGAAACGGATTTTTCCCAGATGCGTCTATTGGCAAAGATCGACTTATTTTACCAATTGCTAAATAATCAATAAACGTAGGGTTTGTTCATCGCTTTACCTTACAGTTCAAAGTGCTGGTTTTCATCTTACGTTGTTGTATGTCGTTCTAGCTGATATTTGCCATATGCCCCCCATGCACGTGGTTTGGTGGTTGGTTGGCCTTCTCTGTCGCTTTAGCGATGATTGGTATGCTAACTGCAGTAATAGGAGACTTAGCCACAATCTTTGGATGTTTAGTTGGCCTGGAGAAAGAAGTTACAGCTATAACTTTTGTTGCTATGGGTACCAGCTTACCAGACTTGTTTGCTAGCAAGACAGCTGCTGTTGCTGAGAAACATGCTGACGCATCCGTTGGGAACGTCACAGGAAGTAACTCCGTGAACGTTTTCCTTGGTCTGGGAACGCCTTGGGTTATTGCTGCAGCCTACTGGCATTCCAAGGTTGATCACCACGTCTTTTCTTCTTTCTCTTTCAGTTTCTCCATATTCGTTTTGTCTTTATTCTTTTCATTTTGATGTTTTCCTTCTGTTTATCTTCCTAAATTTTTTTTGTATTTTCTGATTTTCTTCTCCTACTTTCGTTATCTCAACTCAAACTACTCTCTTATACACGAAATTGTGTCTTCCGTTGTAACTATGATATTGTTTGTGATTTGTCAGAACCAAGCTTTCGTCGTTGAAGCCGGCAGTTTGACTATAAGTGTTATTGTGTATGCAGTTTGCGCGACAATTTGTATTGTCATTTTGGTAATTCGTCGTCACCATTCAATGTTTGGTAAAGCGGAGCTTGGAGGTCCAACGACGCTCAAGTACTTCACCGGAGGTTTCTTCATCTTTCTTTGGTTGATATATGTTATAATTTCATCATTGGTTTCCTACAAAATACTTGGCTTTGAAATTTAATGCTATCTGGTGTACAACAGAGAATGATCTGAAAAAAGCACTACACGAGTTAAAACTGGAAAGTACTGTAATCTGTTGTGGATATTAGGAATGAATATTTCCTGAGCTGTCATCGAGAGGATGAAGTGAAGTTCTGAGACCCTGAACCAGTGATTACAGATTCAATCACGGATGAACCACGCCATTCTTTTTGCTGCATAAAGACTAAAAAAGAAAATTAATGTTGAGTTCTTAATTAGATCTCGTTTTTTAGAATTAGTTTCAGTTGCATTGAATTGCACTTTTAACTATTTCCGACGAAAAGGACTTTAGTCATCACTTTTTGAAATTATGATTGCACATCTACGACTATAGTGTGGGAGAAAAAAATACGAAAGTAATCATTTTTGAGGTATATGAGAGCATGTATGAAATATGGAAGAATTTATGTTAACTGACTGATCTGCGATAATTTATCATACAGCACTGTGAAGACGTCCTCAGATTATAATGCGATAATAATTATAAACGATTGACCGGAATATTATACACATATTGTGCACATGCAAGCTTTTGGTGTTTATTGCAAATGTTAAGTGGATGTTCGTCAAGCTCGTTTTACTCTGAAAAACGATTTCCAAGAACCAAAGGCAACCGGAGTCCGAGATCGAACCGGTGAGACGTTCCAACCAATGACATACTGAAACTTGAACGGAGACCTCGGTAGCTCGTTGGAAGGTTGCGCTTTCGGTTCCCGTCTGTGAGGACTCTTGAGTACGTCTTCCTAAGAAAGTGAGCTCAACGAATGTTCACTACTCGTCAGTCTTAGCTGTTTAACAATAAATTTTGTAATTTATAATTTGACCAACGCAAATCATGATCACGTGCTGAATTGATATAAAGTGGTATATGAATTGTATATGCTGTAACGCCACTTTGCGTTTCTTTCATTGTTTTTCCGTACAAGACGACTTAGAAGAGCATTGAACGAATATTAAAACAGGCTGAGAACGTCATTCCATACAAGCAGTTGTAATACCTATTCAACACGCCTTTTTTGATATCAGCTATCGATTGACCAGGCGGGAAGCGTAATCTTATTCATATCAAAGCCCAGCGGAATATCTTGAAGAGAGTCCCTCTAATATTTGACTACTAATAGAAAACATAAACGGAGTTTTAGGTAGGCTGTCGGACAAGTTAGAGAGAGCAGGAAGGGCGAGTTGCCTGAGAACCATGCACCATTTTACATGAACCTGTGAAAAATGTCATCGAAAGTTTGCCATCTTGGTATGTCGTAAACTCTCCTCAGCCAATCACATGCAAGATGTGTATCATGAGATGGAAAAGGGACATGGGACCAAACTCGCGGGGAAAGCGAGTTAACCGAGTTGACGTTTTGAAAGCTAAAAACATTTGTTGGTAAACCGAAAATTTGGCTAAGTTCGGACATTTTGTACAAGCTTTCCATCGAAAGATAGTTGTGAATGTTTTATGTAGTATTACTCATCGGAACTTGTCGGATGACTCACCAAAGCTGGCGTAGAAACCCCCCTCGCTATGCTAAAAATCGGCGCCAGCCCATTTTTAGGACAGAGAGGAAAACTGGAAACTGACGAAGCATGAAAAAACCAAATAATCCACGCTACGAGTGTAATAGAGTTTTATTTTACTGAAGATCAAGAATGGACTTGAGAAGTGGCAACTCTTTTGGAAATGGATTATTGTACGCTGGGTTTAACCAAGACCAAGGTAAGTTGTCCAGCCGCCGTAAATGAACGACTTCGTGCAATCTGATCACTGGTGGTAGCTCACCATCTGTTAGTACTGGAACTGTTGAAATAAGGTGACTAGGTAGAACAAGTGTCGTTTGTTTGTTTGTTAGGATGCTTTGCTTGTGGTATGGAAAATGGCTTTAGAGTTTATAACTGCGATCCATTAAAAGAAAAAGAACGACAAGGTAAAACATTTGCTATATTCAGTAATCGTACTGGTCACTTGTGCTTGATTTAGCAGCTACTTATTTTGCATTTTTAGATTAAAATTTCTCATTTTTATGACATCTGGTGCATTCACTGATAGTTAGAAAACCATTGTATATTTTTATCATAGCAGATATCCTTCTTGAAAACGTAAGTTATTCATCACAAACAAGAGATTTTGAACAAATACTTACTGTAATATTAATCTTCTAGAAATGCAATGTTTGCTGTTTTTAGTTCATGATCCAGTTAGTTTCTTTGATGTCCTATGCTGGTTACATCTAACCGAACTTTCTATGAGGACAGAACTGGAGACAGCTTAGGAAATGTCCCTGGTGGAAGTTTTGTCTTAAGTTCTGATTAGCTGAAAATTAATTGGTGGAAATTTTGCACAGTGATAGTAGATAAAATGAATATAGGATTATAGAAACTCCACAATTCTCAGTTAAATTATTCTGAGCTTAAGATTTGTTGACTTGAGTGGTATTGCTCTGACGATGACTTCAGTCAACAAATCAAAATCTCAGTATGATTTAACTGAAAACTGTGATGTTTGTACAATCCTATGTTCACTTTCATTGTAAATTGACACCAAGCCTAGTGAAAAGTCACACACTGACCATGTTTGGAGTACAATATGGAAGGTTTCTTAAGGCAAGGGAAGCAGGGTACTTCATGTGGGGAATGGGAAACACCTGACTTATATGGCTGTAGAGCTCTTCTATAACAAAACATCCACCCTATTAGAAATTGAGCAGGAAACTGTGTGAAGACTACTCCCCAGTTTCCTGCTTAATTTCCAACATGGCAGATGTGATAATATTTTTGTGCTAAATAACCCTAGTCCATTCACATCAGGGGATCATCTTTAATTGACAGATAAACCTAATTTCAAACAAGTTGGAATAAAACCTGTCCTCGAGTCAATATGAGCCAAATGAATAAAATGGAAAACATGAAATTTTAACATGGTCCTTTGGAAAAAGATCTCTGAGACTTAAACAAAAAATGTCATAGAATTTCTTTCATATTAATTTAATGTTTAAATCTTATGCTAATGGAGAATGATGATACAGCAGCTGGGGAATGGCAGTACAGTGTACCACTGCACCAGCCTTTAGAAAAACACTGCTATATAAAAATGGTATTCCTGATGTATGTAATTCATTCTCAATTCTATAAAATCAATTTCTGACAAAGCCCTTCTGGACTGTTAGTTTAACATTCAACATTAATAAACAAACTAATTTAATGAAGTACAGGTGTAAATTCATCAATTAAGTCAAGCTCAGGAGGTCAGCGATTCGTTTACCTTGGTGCTAAGTACTTTAGCAACTAAATAGCTGACTTCCCTCAGATGAAGTTATCAGCTCTTACATATTGTGGCATGTTCAGTGTTGAATGGTGAATTGTGGGTAACAATTCTTGTTCTAGATTTCTCTGATGGAGGTATCACATATGTAGAAATGCTTTTCCGATGTAATTATGTTGCCCTTGTTGGTGGAGGGAAAAATCCAAAATATTCACCAAATAAAGGTATTGTACCTACTGGTATAACAGGAATTTTCAGAAAGTCAAAAATTGCTGGCTGTAATTAATAGCAGACACAATATGTATGAATATTCTTTGAATTAGTTTTGATATGGGATGATCTGAAAAAAACAACAGTTATACAGCTAGAGTTCTCCAGTGATGTTCGTGCTGTAAAACTTAGACGAGATCGGTAAGTGACAAGTAAATACTTATTAAAGGAGAAAGAATGTGTATTAAAATATTACAGTAGTGCATTTTAAAATTTTGATTATGCTGCTAAGCATAGTACAGTAACCTTTTTTTTTAGAATTGTTGTAGTTTTGGACACAATGATTAAAGTGTTCACATTTACGCAAAATCCTCAACAACTTCATGTATTTGAAACATCTAACAATCCAAAAGGTAATGTTTGTAAACTAGGCATGAATTTTCTTTTCAGGTACCACCGTTGAACAACATTTGTTAGATTTAATCTATAATGAGTCTGGAAAACTAAATCTTTAGGCTGCATCATCACTGAAAATTTAAGTAGGCAAAAGCATATAGATTATGCCCATAAAGAAGTTTCAAAGGGTGGGTGTATACTAAGACAAAAATACAAGAAGTAGCCCCAGTTAATACACTCAAAGTATTTACCTCTTGATCATGCAGTTCTACTTACAGTTCTACTGCAATGGGATAGCTGTAGTAAAGAGTAATGTGATGAACTCCAAAAGCTGCTGTACTCGGTGAACTATTACATAATCCAGTTACTAAGAATAGTCAGCAGATACTTTACAAAACTCATGTTGCTAACACTAGAGTAAAGATGCTCTATACTGAAAGCCTGCTAGATTTTCAAAATTTTCAACAGCCACACTCATACTAAGTTATCTTTTGAAATATTTCAGCAAGACTAAAGGTGCATGCAACTATACATGTTGTCATGGATCAAATTATACAGTGTATTATACTGTACCTCAACCAAAAAGCTACCTTCTGAAGCATAGTTTAGAATATGGATTACCAGTTGCATGGAATAATGTCTCTGTAAATGTAAGACCACCTAGTTCTTCATCAAATACACAATAACAATGGTAACTCCAAACCTGGTTAACATTTTATGTACAAATCAATGTTTCAGCTAATTTGTAATGATCAATAGGGTCAATCAAATGCATCCTAAAGTACAAGAAACATCAGTTAGACATAAAATACTGTGGTACCGGTATGAACATAATACAGTTTGTATACTATCTGAATTTTTGCAGGTTTGTGTGTGCTGTGTCCGAGCAGCAACAATTCTCTTTTGGCATTCCCAGCACGTAAGACAGGTCATGTTCAGATTGTGGATCTAGCAAATACTGAAAGAGTTCCCATTGATATTCCAGCCCACGAGGGTTGCTTGGCTTGCATTTGCCTTAATTTACAGGGCACTAAATTGGCTACAGCATCTGAAACGGTAGGGTTAAATTAATTTTATTTCATTGGTTTAGTTCATGGAAGTCTTATGGAAGCTAAGTGTTATATTGTGATTAGATTTCAAGATCTTATAACACATTTTTAGCTACTGTAGATACCTTGTAGCAAATTGTTCTTGGCAGGACTACATGTGCGTTATCTATATTTTTCAGGGCACATTAATACGTATATTTGAAGTTGGTACTGGTTCTCTTCTTAATGAACTAAGAAGAGGGTCTGGAAATGCTAATATATTTTGGTAAGTTCAAAAAAGACTTTGAAATTGTGTAATTGTTGGAGGAATTACCATAATGAACCTTAAACAAGTGAGATTGGTGGTGGTGACAGTTAGGCCATCGATATTTTAGGACTTATAAGAAGCCTCAGATTACTGTAGGTGTCGCTTTTTGTTGTTAATGTATGTTTTTTAACCTCAAAGAAGCTTCCATGGTTTTGAAGAGAGTTTGTTGACTCAGTGGACATCGAACCCAACACCAACAGCTTTTGCCTTTCCATGAGTTGAAGTCATCCATAATACAGGAAAAATTGGGAGTGACAAAACATGGAGAACAAGAATAGTGCTGGGATTACTTATTGAGCTTAAAATCCTTCATTCACTTTGATTTACCACTAATAAAAATTGTACTGTGTGAAGGATGTCATCATTGACATTCCTATTCTGTTTCATTTACCCTTTACTGGGCACTGTTGCCAAATGGCAACATATTAATTTTATTCTGGCTAATGCCAGACAATTCTACTCATCAAGGGGATACCTCCTGAAAACAAGCTCACTAAAGGGTTAAGACCCTACCAATTAATAACGAGGAGGGGAGGAAGGGAATGGAGTGGAAGGTACAGGGAAGGGAATGAGATTCAAGTTAATCAACAATAACAAAAGTGGAGGTAATATTTCAGATCTAAACTTAAATTAGTTTTGAATTTGTTCTGTACCATTATTTTTAAAATTGTCAGCTGGAAAAGGCTTTGGAATAGCATTAATGGGGAGGATTGCTAGAGGGTACAGTGTATATAGAACTAACAAGAGAAAGGTTATCCAGTATTAGTTTTGATCACTTGCATTTTTGTCCTGCAGCATCAACTTTAACAGTGATTCATCATTGCTGTGTGTATCAAGTGATCACTGGACAGTACATATCTTTGAAGTTGAGGACACAAAGAAAAGCAAGCAATCAAGGTATTTATTATTTTGAAAAAGTACGAACTGATATTTCAAGCATAATGTTTGTGGTAAATAGAGTAATTTAGTTTTTGTTTACATCTCTAATTTTGAATTGTAAATCCATGAAATTTTAGCATTGATAGAAATTGGAATAATGAAACATTTTGTCACTGTCATATTTCGTGGTATAAATTTCTAGTTTTTTTCTCACCTTGCAAAGTTATTCCCAGACTTGCCATCATCATCTTCTATACACATTTACGTCATGTGTTCAGTCTTTACTCCAGCCACTATGGGATATTAATGTATGTTTAGTTTTGACTTAAATTTGAATTTTTGAGTTGCAGTTTGATACTGTTAAAGTCTTAGGAAGTTTTTGCTGGTCAAACTGTGGAACACCATGGACTCAGAAAAACTCTGAGGTCCAGATGGGGGACTCAAACCCACAACCTTTTGAATGGTAGCCAGACACTCTACAGTACCAATTGAGCCACTAGAACTCAGACAGCAGAGCAAGGTTACTTTCAGTATTTAAAACTGGGACGAGCCAGTCGGCAAAGACCTGCTGGACTGCAAGCCGTTAGGTGTCGGCAAATCTTCAGTTAGATGATGATTTGAATTTTTGAGTTGCAGTTTGATACTGTTAAAGTCTTAGGAAATTTTTGCAGTAACCTTGCTCTGCCATCTGAGTTCTAGTGGCTCAATGGTTAGAGCATCTGGCTAGCATTCAGAAGGTTGCAGGTTTGAGTCCTGTTTGGAACTCAGAGTTTTTCTGAGTCCATGGTGTTGCACAGTTTGATCAGCAAAAATTTCCTAAGACTTTAGTTTTGACTTAACTTTATCAAATCACTTGAAAGCTCTACCAGTTGAGCTGGTTGATTTAGGCACTTTCCTCTTTTTCTCTCATTATTTGATGCTTATTCTCCATTCATGAATTACCATTTTAATTCATTTGAAATAGATGGCATAAAAACTTGCACATTATATTCCTGATGGACCTGATACATTAGCTTTGTTAAAATGTCTCTCTTGAATTGTGAATTCCCACGATCAGTTCAGGAGAGACTTCTGGAACAAAAAGTTGAACTGCAACTAGAAAGAACATGTACACTGTTCCCAATTGATTTATTAATTTGCTAAATTTTTAAACTCAGAAATTCGATGTGTCAAGCTTGAATCAAGTTTCCAGTTGAGAGATACTGTACCATATCCAAGTCAACTATGTTGGGTGATTTTTTGGATTTATTGGGTTTTAAGGCTTTCTGTAATGATTTACAAGGAGCTCTTATGACTTTTTATGGTGGTCAAAAATTGTCATTTACTTGTTTTAAATCTTCACTTAGTTTTCGACCCCTGAAATATTTCAATTCAATATGGAGTTTTTCACGGTTTCGAGTTCCAGAGGGTGCACCATGTATATGTGCTTTTGGCAATGATAAGAACACAGTTATAGGTAAGTTATTGAAGAGTGATTTTGCTACCATTATTTCTGTTTTTATTTCAAAGTTTGGTTCACCTCCAGGTTTTTCAAAAAAATTTTAAGAGAATTATATTTTTTCCTTTCTAAACTCTTACTTGTGAATTGTAACCCAACAAGAGAAAAGAAATGTCAACATTAGGTGGTCAGTACAAGTATATAGTTAGGTTGTAATTATTTAATCAGAGATAATAAGGAGGTTGGTAAAAGATGAAAGGGATTGGTGTTAATAGTGATAACCCATAATGATGTTTTTAACTTCATTACCCTATTATCTACACAGTAAGAGGTCTTGGAGGATATTAACCTTTTCTATTTTTTTGAGCAGCAATTTGTGCAGATGGAAGCTACTATAAGTTTGCATTCAATGCCAAAGGAGAATGCACCAGAGATGCTTACGCACAATTCTTACAGATGACCGACGGAGACTAAGGTGAAGTTATTGACAAACTAAACCAAACTCTTGAAATTTAAAGATGTTCAGTTTTAATAAATAACAAAGCTACAGTAGTTAATGGGCACAAATACTGAACTGGGAAACTTGCTAAGTTGTCTAATTTAAAAATGTATTTTTTAAATATTTGGTAAACCTAGTATGCTAGTTATTGTTAAATCATAGTGTTGAAAGTTTCGGTAACCACCAAGTATTTTGTTTAAATACAGTACAATGGAAAGTCCCTAAATAGAAATCATTTTTATTTCTATCTTTCCATTGTATTGTATAATACTGTTGAAATCAATATCATTTCTCTAACAACCAATTATGCAATGTAACACAAATCACAAAACCTGGGTCAACTGATAAAGGATGCCTACATGATCAATTCTTTTCAAGAAATGTTGTATCTGAAATTGAAAGGGATGAAACTTTTTGATCAATTTGACTGGACAATTTGAAGATAAAATGTATTTTTGTGTACATCCTGTCAAACATGGATTTTAAATTTATATGATATTTAAATTATTTCATTAACCTTGTCAAAACAATAAAACAATTTCTGACCAGTGCAAGTGATTTAGTTTGAACGGAATGCATCAATACAATGTGTGATATTAAAATTGCAATAACTTAGGGATAGATTTTTTGTCATTGTGCAACTTCTGACTAGCAAGTCAATAGCATGTGAACTTGGACAACATGGGGCTAGTTATTATATTTATATAATATATTATATTTCCATCAAATGCCAAGTAAATGTAAGTTTTTGGCATTTAATGTGATAAACAGCATTCCTGTTTACCCATTAATGCTCAGAGTCCGGTAAATCAGGAACAAAAGAAGAAAATGAATGAACAAAGAAAAAAGCAATAAGGGTTAAACATATAGTTCTTTGAAATTTGAGGAACAAGTGTTCATGTTGCTCGATGTATTGTACTGCATCTTGTTCATACTTTTCAAATGACTTCTCACTCTGTCACAAATTCCCATGTTGTGACATTTCTGAACAGTCAATGATTCAGGTGTCTAATCTACATCCAATGGACTTCTCTGATAATGGCCACCAGTTTAAATATTCTTTCATTTGCATGTTGAGCCTTTCTGGCCTCATTGCTGTGTGTGCAATTCAAAACAAGCTTTGCTTACTAACAAGGTCAGAAAGGCTAATTTAAATGCATGAAAAACAATACTTAAAACAGCAGCCATTAAGCAAGAGGTCTATACCTTGTGAGCTATAATGATCTACCAATTTGTAAATAAAGCATATTTCTTAACTTGTTTATAATCAGTATTGCTCAATTATACAATCAGTCATTGTCATTTAAATTAATTGTAGTAATTACATTATCATTAGAAATTAGTTGAAGGAAATGTTTGCCAAAGATATTTTTATTATTATAGAATGATATCAAGACTTGTAAGTCAGTCTTCCTCCAGACTGCTCTAACCTGGACGATCATTTTCCAACTCATGATTGTTCTCCTGGGTTCAAACCATTACCCCTCAATACCCTGGGACGTGTTTTGCAGATTAGAGTGATAAACAAATTGTCAAATGCAAATAGTTCAGTGTTTAAAACAATAGAACAGTATTAAAATTCACAGAAGGGAATAGGTTGTATTTCTTCCCCATACCGTATGTCCCTATATTTTATCAGATATACGAGAAGTAAAATGGGTAAGCCCCTCATTCATTCGGTTCGCAGAACAATTGTAAAAAAGCTTTTCTTGTTAGTGGGCATTTATAAACATATTTTCAACGAGGTTCAAAGAAGCAAAGTATGAGGAACTTACTCTTGACTTACATTATTTAATATAAAATTAGAAGAGCATGAGATTTAGGGTTAGCAAGAGAGTACACCTCATCAAATAACTATGCAGTCATCATCTTCGGCTACTTTTACCCAGGCATTCTTTTAAATGTAAAAAGACTACAAGATGATATAAACCATGATTCATATTGACATACCATTCATTTGTATAATCTAATAATGGTGTAGCTGTAGAGTGAAAACACTGAAATCCAAATTGATGCTCATATAATAAGTTGGTGGTAAAATATTCATACAATTGCTCGTGTAGTATTTATTGAAAAAATTTGCTAATAACAGGCAAAATTTAAATGGGCTGGTAACTACTGAGGAACTTTACATTTAACAACCAAAGGCTCGTTCTTCAAGCTTTATGAAAACTCAGAAAAGTTGTGAGTTCCCCAATGAGAACGCACAACTTTTCAGAGTTTTCATAAAGCTTGAAGAACGAGCCTTTCGTCGTTTATATCCAAGCTTCCAAATACCTTCACTCTCTACGCTCTGTAGATTGAGTTTGCTCGTATGAACTTTACTTTTCTTGTGAAGTGGACTGACTCCTGCAATCTTCCAGTTTGATAGAAATGACATTTACATGATTGCCTCAGCCTAGATGATATATATTTGCATTGTGTCATAAGTTGACCAATAAGAGCAGAAGCAATGACAAGCAGAAGTAAAACAAATGTGAAAACTTGAAATAAGAAAGATAAATTAAATAATTTGATGCATAAAAGGTAAGCTGGAATTAAAGCAGAAAGAGTGGCATCAAATGAATAATTGCATTTAAATGCTGTTTAAGTTTGTTAAGCAGGCATTTGCTTAGGAGGAGTTCTTATTCAAAAGTAGAGACATAAAGTATTTGAAAATCTTTAAAAGAAGCAGAGTGGTTGTTGTATTGATGAGGAGGAAGGATGATTGTGACTGGAGGGTTGGAGCACTTACCAGTTGAAGGAGAAATTCTTATCGGTTTTGAGACAGGTGTAAGCAAGTGTGGGATACGTTTTGTCAATTTTGTTGTCTTCTTGTTCACATCTCATTATGTCAGTTTCTGAGGTTGTCTTAGCTTCTCTCCCCTTCTCATTTGTAAATGTTATTTTTAACATCAATCTCTTACAGTTGAATTTATGCCAAGTTTATAAATACATATCTAGGCTTAAGCAATCATGTAAATATTGTATTGAATCACACATGGTTTTATGCTACTCTGGCTTGAAAAGTTTTGAACGTAGCTTACAAAACTATTGTTTATGACCCAGAGTAGTGTAAAACCATGTCTGATTATTCACCCTGCTTCATTGGGAATTTGTTTACATTGTATTGAATGATTTTACAATGCATACAATGTAACACCAGAATAAAACTTTATGGTGCCATTTTTTAACTTATAGCAGTACATTGTGTTTACATTAATCAAAATAGTTATCAGAAATATAATCTTTATTCATCTCCAAGAAATCACATTCATTTGATCTAACTTCAGTGTATGGAAACATCACACTTGTTTTGAGTGATACCCAGATACTGTAAAGTCATTGCTTTTAGGATGTATAAAAAATAATGTTTGAATTTACACAGAATAATAATACTGCTTAATGCTTATGACTAATAAATAAATTATACAATTAATGTACTGTGCTGTTGATGGTTAGAATGAAGTTCCACTGAGGCTTTTGATTGTTGCCTGTTAGGTCATACACAAAGCATTCTACCAGGCTGACCACTCAGCAAAAACTGCTTCTGTTGGGCTGTCCGAAACAAGAGCTTGTTTAGCTCAAGTGTCAACGCATGTTTTTGGCCATGACAAACATCCAGCACTACCTTGGCTTGAGAGAGTGTATTAAAGCCAGCTTCAACCATATCCAAATGTAACTCTAATTTCCCTAGGAATAAAGCAAGACAAAGCATATGAAAACAGGTTTTGAATAGAAAATTCATTCAGTCCAAGAACAGTAATTCTAAGACATAATCAAAGGTGGCCAGGAAAATGGTTAAAACTGTGGTATTTGATTACTGTAATTTGTTGATTTGCCATCATAACTTTTGAGATTGCTACCTGATTATATAATTTTAATAAATAGAAATAGAAACATTGGTATAGATAGAGTATCTATGTTGCATTATAATATATCATCATTAGCTCAGTTTTCTTTGTCATCTGGATTTAGACAAATTAATAACTTATGAACCACATAATGGCATTTGTGCATTTAACACTTAATCACAATCATAACACATGCCGTCAAATGTGATAAAGACATGCTCGTTTTTCTTGTTAAAAATGATTGCTAGAGTTTGTTCAGTTAGCATTATGAGTACATGATTGTTTTGTTGGATTTAAAACACTTGCACCCCCTTGTGTTTTATGTTATAAAATACTCCAACTCATTTTTTAGTTGGCACTAAAACACCTTAGTCATATTATTCTCATAACATGCCCTGGCATGAATACTGACTGGACTTGTTACAAAGAGCCAAATTTCCTGAGACTGAAGTACTGTAGAATTTACATCTTTCATCAGTAGTTAAAACATTTATTGATCTCACCTATTCTATATAGCTGAAGACCAATGCTGGGATGATATTTTGGATAAAATTTTTTATATCCTAAAACTGACTTCTTGCAGTAATCCAATGCCTTTTGCCACTGGCCTATTTCAATGCATATGTCAGAAGCTTTATCAACAATCCTTAAAATTTGATAGTTGATACAATGTAAGGTTTTCAATGCATCATCCAGCAGACTTTCACAAACAGTGAGAGCTTTACTGTGTTTCTTTTCCTGAACCAGTATGTTTATTGAAGACAATGAGATCTCAATCATTTGATACAGTTCCTTAATTGCAGAGGAATTGTAAAATGTGGGTACTTGAGTCCCACAAGCACTACACGTATTTGTAGCAACACCTAGGATTAAAACAAATGGTACAATGAAAATGTGAACACCCTGACACACATCTAAAAGTTACATGGGGTTTTGAGGTTTAGAAAGGCTCCGAAGTTTTCATTGTTGGACTCTGGAAAGGAAAGTTCAATAAACCTCTTAATTTGACCATGTAAAAAATTTGCTACAGACTGTGTTATTGAAACTTTGTTATTGACACAATACCAAAACATTTGTGTACATAAGCAGAGCTTAACGTATTTATCAGGTTCCATTAGATAAAATGCTGTGATTGGTGAATTGGTTTCATTGGAGCAGAGCAGAATATGAACATGATGTCTCAAGCTTGAGCAAAATTGTACTACTGTACACTTCTTTTAGGTTCCTATTGTTTCACACTGCCATTGAAAGCTTTGTAAATTTTCATGTATCAGTCAATAGAACTTTATGATTGATGCTGTAAGTGTATATAAATATTGATGTGAGAGGAGGATGATACATTATAATTATTTCCCGTAAAATTGAGATACAAATATAATGAAGTACCTATTTCACTAACATATGGAAATGTACACACAAAAATCCTGAACATACAAAACTTTTCAACTTGAAAATTAAACCAAAGTTTGTAAATGATGGTTTTCCATCACATTTACAACCACTTGGTACTGATTAGCCCTCAAAATACAATGTATCAGATATCAGGAACAAAAGGACAAATAAATGAAGAAAGCAAAGCTAAAGAGCTAAGAAAGAATCAAAAAGAAAAAAACTTTGAGCATTTAAGGGTTAAAACTAACCTGCTTTGTTCTTTTGTTATAAATATTATTATAAATGAGTGTTACAATAAGTATACAGTACCAAGCTGTCACATATATACAGTCCACTGTCAAGCTGGGTAAAGTTTATAAAAAAGAATCTACACTCATTACTCCTTCCACTTAACATTGGATTTACAGAATAAGTGTAACACATCTTTAATGTCACATGCAAGAGCTCAGTAGACAAAATCTTGTCATGCCAGCTGTATAAATGTTTAATTCAGGGACATCATCAACATTTCAACATTGGTTGCAGTAAAGTCACAAAGAATCTAGGGTGACTTGGGGTCATCTCCCAGCAAAAATGTTTGAGTTTTGACATCTCACAATTGCATTTCTAGGGATCTTTGTAAGACATTTTACCAACTTATTACATTTATTTTATTTTACTATGGTTACTATTTTTCATTGTGCAAAATTCTGTCAGTAATTAGACTATACTCATCCCTGAAGAAGAAGCATGAAATTTGGCTCATCTAAAGAGTCACTGACTGAGTAGAGTTCTTTATAAATGTTCGTGCTACCACTAAGGAAGCCCCTTTACTTACCTGGCTGAAAAGCAGTTGGGGCAAAACACTTGTCATTTGGACACTTCAAAGCATTCATTGCTGTCCCATCAGTTATTTCTTGCTGGCAACACTTGCATGTGCATTCAAAGAAATATTGATCTCGCAATTCTTTTCTTCTGACGTGATGAGGCCTCAGTAGTTCTGTGTAACTTACACACAGTTCTGCTCCAGTGGGTACAACTTCAATGCACCGAATGAAGCATCTGGGACCATGAAACACAGCAACACAATTGGGACAGCAAGAATGATTAATAAATGATGCAGTTGGGTATAAACCAAGTCCTGAAATAACAAATATATATGGTATGTCATAGTGGAAAAAAGACATGGTAGCTTTAATAGTGGTCAAATGATTTGTTGGCCATTATTATTTGACATTTGAAGTGAGCATGTTAATGAATGTCTAGATCAAAATGTCGTTTTACTTGTTCTATTGTTTACTATTTCGACAGGAGTGCAACGTAGGTGGCATTTCGTACATGTATAACTTACCAATCGGTTTGGTTTCCCCATCCGTGATAGTAAAAGCATTACAATTTATTTTGCAGAAATGTTGAAAAATTGTGTGGTTATTAAGTCCCTGTTTGTCAGCTAGGTAGATCTTTATCACTGTCAAGATGGTAGGAAAGATTTCACTCTTCTCTTTGCTGATTTCGTCGCAATGTGACGTCAAGCGATGTAACCAATCATCATGGCTATCACAGTTTTTCAAAAGCAGGAGTGCGATTAATCGTACGGTATCCGTTGGTATTTTTGGATAGATTTTCTTAAGGTATTTACATTCAAGTCTGTGCACGTTCCATGCCATTCTTTGACACGTACGTCCACAATAGTAAGCAAACTTGCACGAAGAGCAACGTTGAAACGATTGGTTTAATGTAAAACAGTTATCGCATATTTTACCGTGCATTTGACTCGTTGAAACGAAAACATAAGGATCAGACGCAAGAACTTGACTCCCTGGCGTCAATGGGACTTTGCTTTTTATTCCACGGCCTCGAGAAACAGTATTAAAGATTTCTATCTGGGAATCACATTTGCCCGTTGTCACGGCCATATTGTCCTGATTGTGCTCATCGTCATTGTCCAATGAGAGGAAGGAGAAGCGAAGGTTAAGGGGGGATTGGGGTAATGTTCTCGTTCAGCGAGAGACCGAAAAATGGCGGGCCCAGGCGAAGATTTTGCGTGTGCTTCGTTTACGTTTTGACGACGTCGCTGATGTAACAAAACATCATGGAAAGACCGAGAATGGTCGATCCGTCGCCACAGCCTTTCAAACAATCGAGAGGTGCTCTTTTGTCGCTGAATTTGTGGCGACAGGAGCGTTCGTTCGGCGGATGCACTGGAGCCACGAGCTGTAGTAAAGCATACGATTGAGATATATTAGTGTGTCTCTCGCTTAAAACATGTTTGGCTTTTGCATTTGGAGTTGAAATAAGAGTACGAGAATGTTGATATTGGGAGGAGGGTCACGGGTTCGGTGAAAATTTCCCAAGATTACCCATAATGCATTTCAATCACTAGAAGGAAGGGGGATTGCCATGGATATTGTATACAATGCACATATAGCTACATACGTACACCATCAACCCTACCTCTTCCATTGTCTCCAAACCAACCCTAAAAAATGGTAGCCTGCGGTGCTGTCGTTCAGCAAGACACGACAAAATGGCGGACACAGAAGTAAAGACGAGCGGCTAAATCGAGAGAATGCAGCATCGACGCCATCTTGAATTTTAACTGAGCTGGGGCAGAATTTTAACCGAGCTGGGGCTTGGGCCCTAAGTAATCAACCTAGTGTATCACAGAATACTAACGTATGTTTACTAGTATTTTGCTAGAAATGCTAGTTTGTTATTGAATTGTTTGTGAAACTTAATCAATATCTTAGAAGAATTTTAAGGTAAACTGTATAACATATTCAGCTTGTTTATAACATAATTCAGTTTGTTTAATATCAGTTAGAAAGTAGCCAAGTGCTTGAGGTGGTGGGTGATCATCATCTAATTTAATTTTGTCTGCCATCAGCAACTTTTTTCTCATGATCACATTTTCAATTTCACGTGAAGAAACACCAAAACCTTCAAGTTGTTCTTTAACTAAGTTTTTAATAACATAAGAACATAACTTTAATGAATTTTTAAGTCTGCTATATGTCATTTTCTCATAATAGTCCATATATTACCAAATAATTGTACTCATGAACCAAATAAGTTAATAATATTCATTCACTTTGGAAAGGAGACCATCAGGGACTTGCCAACCTAGGGAATCGCCATAAACCATTCTTTTCTCAACTACATCAATATGGAACAAGCTCCAATGATTGCCAGGACGGTTGTCATTTCCCATATACGTTTGACCTTTTCGATCTTTGCCAACATTTATAATGAAACAGAATTTGGATGGGAGATTTTCTTTACTTTGGGTAAATCGCTGTTGAGATGTGGGGGATTTGTTTGTTCCATTCAGATATACATAGTAAGTAATATTCTGGGTTTTATTTAGGTTTTTTGTCAGCCAGCAAACATGATCAGATGATATCCAACGGTTTGCACACAGTCTTGACAATTCATCTGCTGACATACCATATGGCTCTGATATCTCATCATACGTTTTATAGTACAGGAAATGTTGAAAATCTAAAATAAGGGATGCTGGTGGGTGTTCAACCATTGTTTCTGGTTTGTTGTATGGACAGGCAAACCATTCAACTTCTTCCTCAACAGCTGCTTGGAGGTGCCTTATAGTGTGGAATCTTGTCAACTGATTTATGCAATTGATATCCAACCTACCGCTTGGTGTCTCCATGTACTTAAATTCATTGGTACGTATTGCATCAAGTGATTTTCTCCAATCTTGAAG
>JBAHVQ010000481.1:87828-120293 GCA_036872915.1 Nanipora kamurai | reverse complement strand
TATATATATATAACGATATTTACCGGTTAGGGGAGGCTCTTATATTCATACTCACTAAAAATGCCGTCTAACATATTTAACATTTTGTTCTGCGCTGCTGCTGAACACTGGTGGCCGAGAGTCAAATTAAATTCACCGTAATTTTTCAAAGTAAAGAAAAAAACAAGAGAACAGAATTTTCTGTAAAACAATAAATAGCGATCTTAGGAAGATATCAATTTATCGGTTACCCAATTCTCGAGAGACTGTAGTAAATTTATCTTTATTGTAAGCTTCCTAAATTTCTTAGTTACTTTACCTCTAAACGCTTAACCCAAGAGAAACATAAAATCCTGTCAACCCTTTAACACCTGAATTTCTTATTTCTTTTGTTCTTTGTTTGTTTTTTTTTGTTCTCTGGAATGTTCTTTTGTTCGTGGCGCCCCCCCCTCCACTGGGCGTTTACAATGGATTTTTTTTTAAATTTTGCGTAGCGATAACCTCCAATGACTTTAAGGAAGATTTCTCTTAATTTACTGGCGTACACTTTGCGTGCATTTGAGAGTCTTGATGGACGAAAAGAGTGTGTTTTTTTCCAAAGTGAAAATTGAAGAAAGTCGAGGGAATGTAGAACCTATAACTTACCTGCTTTTCAGACACTAAAAATTTATAGCCTGTATGAAGATGACTGGGATCATTTATTTGTGCCTGATAGCAAGTTCTATAGTTATTTTATTTAAAATTTCTCACAGTTTGCGGATTGAGTGTTTTATAATTCCTATTTGTTTAGAATGAGCTCCATGAGTATATTACTAATAAAGACGAAGTTGACCCCGTTATAACCAACTTAATAAACACGGTAAGTTATATCACTTTTAAAAACCAATACCTGCCGATTCACCTCTTTGTCTTGTTCTTAACTCAAATCTTGGGTTTACAAGATGCTGCTGTTCGGATTATGTTTACTTTTATATATATCACGTTCAATTTAAAACTGTTACAATAGATTTGAAAAAAAAGGTATAATTTTTGCTTTATCTCATGAGCTATGTGGTTGAGTAAAGAATGACAGTGAGGACAGTGGTTTGATTCAAAAAAAATTTCTTGAAGCATAATTGTGAAGAGCATTTCGTCCAATCTTGATGCCAGACCAAAAGTTGCCCACTATTTTGCTCTGTCAACTGTTGTTGGAAACAAACAGTCCAGGTTTGTTGCTGTAGAATGGCAAAATCTTGACATATGTCATCTTGCATTTTATCTTCCAAAAAATCTTGGACAAACGCGGCCAAACGAGGTGTGACAAAACAGTGGGATAACGCTGGATCTATCAATGTTCAACGCTGTAACGCAATTTTAATGAGAGTCAAGTATTTGGATGACGTCACCATGTTAAGTGACCAAACGCAAAACTTTGCCAACATATTCGACACACGCAGTGTCTTGGATATTCCTTAAAATTATAAATAATAGTTAAAATACATGTATGAGTGGCCGGTCTTTATGGGCATTTACAATGGCGAGCCGTTGTAGATGCTCATAAAGATCGGACGCGAATATTTTAACTTACTTACCAAATGAACAATAGAATGAAACTTATTAGTATTCTTAACTTTGATAGAGATCACTCATATCCAACAGTTGATCTTTATGTACTATTTACAAAATGAGTGGCCGTTCTGTATCGGGGTATACAGAACGGACACGAATTTTGTAAATGACTTCTAAAACGTCCCATATTACTACATTTGACATTATACTGAGTAGAAAGAAAAGTTAAAACAACTTATGTATTACCGTAAAATTTCAGTTTGAGTGTGGGAAAGCCGATGCAAAACTTGTAGATACAGAAAGTGGTGTTTGTAAATGTGATACAGAACTGATTAATAATACATCAGTGTCTGTAAATGTGATACAGAACCGATGTTTTTTTAATCAGTTCTGTATCGGGGTATACAGAAATTGATTAAACCTTAATTTCTTTTGAAGTTTCCTCATGAATTGTTGATGAGTTTTAGAAGTAATTTAAAAACCGAGTAGGAGTGCTTTATCGGATATAAAACACGAGGCGACAGCCGAGTGTGTTATATCCGATAAAGCACGAACTATGAGTTTTTTGAATGGCTTCAAAAACCAACCCCTCAACACGCCAATCCACGAAGAAAGCTTGAAAATTAATGTTTTCTAAGCCGACAAAATTCGACAAGAAAAACGAGCGTATCTTTATCACATATAAAGATACGACACGGTTATAGTTTTCCTTTGAGTTTTCCTCGTGAATTATTAATGAGTTTTTGAATGAGATTTACAAACATATACAGTACGTGTGACTTGAATGCTCCGTTTTGATTGCTTGCAGCCCTCATTAATTATTTATGAATATGATAATGTATATTATAATAATGTAATATAGCAACCGGTAGGAACGAAATAGTCCGAATACCTTCGACATGCTGTTTGAATGCGCTAATTAAGGTTATGGTAATTCATATTATATATTATTTTTATTAAGATTGGTTATAATAGTATTCAATCACTTATGGTCGCGTGAAAATTTCCTTTGTCTTCTTTTTACGGTTGAAATCAATCATCACTACCATTTCCACGAGAGAAATGAGGAGCGCCTTACATTAGGTGCGGTATGCCTTACGTAAGCAACATTTATAACTCAAGTCGCCCCTTCCCTGGAGTGAGGTTTTTAGCTGTTCTTAAGTTTTTCCACTCCTTGAATAAGAAAATACTTGAATAAATAGGCTCAAGGAAGCTGAGATCTAGGTGGTAAAGTATTACCGTTGGACACGAGACCACTATTCTTGTCTTATTTAATTCGTATTCGCATAAATGTGGCATTTCGCGTCTTAAGGCGAGTCATATGCATGGATATACTTTGTCAACGAACATGCTGGAAAAGCATTAAACCTTTCTCGTCCACTTGTACATCAAGAATTTATTTCGGGTTTGTGTTTTGTCTCATGATGACTGAAGTTAATTGGGAGATGTGGCGAACCAGCCCGCAATACACAAGTAAAGGTCGGAGAATGTTTGGGCGAACTCGGCGCTATCGATCCCGGATGGTAAGTAACTTTCAGTTGTTTCTTCGCTATTTTTATCGAGTTGACATTTACAACTTTAACCTTTTGAGTCGGGCATGTTTAAATAACACCAGCTAATGAAAAAAGATCCGGTCAATGCATTTATAGGAAAATAAGATTTCTGGTCCAACCTGAAACGCATTTCTTATTCGCCGAGTACAGCATTTTCTCAAAAAATTGAAATTGCACAAGTAGATCCCATACTATTGTTACTCCCTTGAAAATGCCAAATCCTGTGCTAAGTAGCAATGTGAATGATAAGTATATAATATATAATATATGGTACATAATACAGAAAACTCGAAAAATTTCTGAGTACGACAGGGTTGCATCGACTTCTGTTTCGTGTTCAAACGACTTGAAAGTCCTCGCAAGTTGAAAAAACCTTGCAGAATAATTTAAACAATCGAAAGTTAGTTGCAAAACAATTTCAAGCCCTCGCAAGTTGGCGGTCAAACCACGGGAAACTCGGCAAATTTCAGGGCGCTTATAATGAGCTTCGATTTTATGTTGGTACGTTCCTCGCCGTGTAAAAATCTTTGTTTTACGCTTATTGATATTTAAACCGCACGGTTGAGTGAATTGAGCCCGAACGCTGTCATTGGATGATTGCTTCATTGTTCCAAAAATAGATTGTTCTTACCGTGGGCAAGCTTGCGTAAAGGTGAACAAAAAGATGGAACAAAGACTTTTGCCGAGTTTCCAGACCATATATGGATTGACTATGGTCAAACGAGGTACAAGTTAAAACTTGCGGTGACTTGCGTTCTCAATTAATTAGGGCTTTACACTGGCTAACGCCAGACGATTTTACACTTCGAAGGCCAAGGTATTAAAAACAGTCTCCTTCAGTGTTTTCACTAGTACTAGGACAATTTGGGCTCCTATAATTTTACTCTAACGCCAGGCGATTGCGATCGTCGAGGGAAACGCCGGCAAACCTGCTAGCCTAAGGGTTAATGGGCAGTCAATATTAGACCAATAGACCATCAAATATACCCATACGACGTCAGAGCATCGAAGTCCTTTCAAATAATATTTAGGCAGTTTTAATCATTTATCACCGTCGTTTTTTCACGTTAGAGGGTTTTAACATGCCTTTCTAGTGAGATACTTTTGTGTAGTAGCCACCTGTTACAATAGTGATTGATATCTTCTTATCCCTTTCACTTTCTTGGACCATTTGCTATGGTCTCATTAACTCGAAATCCTGTGTTTTTATGCAAAGAATCCCCCAAACGAACTGTATCGTGGGAGATGTGAAAGTGGTCTACACCCGCTGACCTCTATATAACTGGACTGCGGGTCTCTGATACTTTCGTATTGCCGAAAGTGTCCTGAACTGACCGGTACCATCTTGGTGTGTCATCCGACGAGTCATACTACATAAAAAACATTCAGAATCATCTACCGATGGGAAACTTGTAAAAGATGTGCAAACTTAGCCAAATTTTCGGTTTACCGACAAATGTTTTTAGCTTTCAAAACGTTCAAAACTAAACTCACTGTTCTATCGAGTTTGGCCCCGCGCCCCTTTTTGATCTTATGAAACACATCTTGCATGAGGAGGGCTTATGACATACCAAGATTTTCCAGAGGTTCATCCGCAGTCCAGTTACATAGAGGTCAGTGTCCACACCATGGTAATTCCAAAATTCCTCGTGCCAATCCTTTCCCTCCAATACAACCAATGTTAGTTTCCCAACTAAGAAAATGTTGCGGCGTCTCGTTGGTTATCTTCTGGCGACTCAAGAGTCAATACGCGCTCTAGATCTTTTTATGTTCTCCATGGACATGAGTGGAGGTAGTTTCTGAACCAGTTCAGCTTGTTTTCCCACGGATAACTTGAAGGAACTTGGGCTAGTACTTTGCTGCTCTTCCTACCACGAGCCAAGGCAGAAGTGGAACGTATGAAACAACAAAATGTATAGATCACTGGTATTTAAAACTAGGAAAAAAAAGAAAGAGTTTTGTCACGTTTAGATAGAACTTTCTTGGGTCTCGAATAAGCGTTTGGTGTAGCGTCCCGATAGTAATGCTCGTGAAACATCACCAGACAAATATCACTTCCACTCTTGTCGCTCGTTAATTTAGCGAAAAATTTTGGTCCGGAGTCTTTCTAGACTTGAACCAAGATGTTCTGTTGACGTCCAAATCAGCCGATAGGCGCGACCCAAGTGCTCCCTTTGCTCGCTTTTTGTTCTGTGCGTCAAATCTCCCAGTTTCGTTTGTCTAAAATTTGAGGGGTATGTACCTTGTAGGCTTGACAAACCTGTTCAGACTTTAAATGAAGAGCCCACGGTGTTTGAGGTTAGTATATGAGTTGTGTGATGTCCTGTATTATTTTTGAAGAGATGTAATGCAGGTTTGCCGACAGTAGCCCTACCAGAATTTCTTAACGAGGTGATTTTTATCACCCGAGTGGCAGATTGCGGAGTGAGCTCCTTGAAAAACATTTTTTTCATTCAAGAACGCTTTAAACGCTTGAAAATGCAATTTAAAGTTTCTGATTTTCTATGGTGCAAGAATGATTTTCTGTGGAAAAGATGCAATTTTTTGTTAGGGCTAATGATTTTTTCTGCAAAAGCAGAAGATCATTACCCCCACTTTTCCGCCTTTGTTTCCGCGAGCAGACGACCAACGAAAGTTCGTCAAGCTCGTAACCTCAGAAAAACGATTTCAGAACCCTAGACGGGAATCGAACTCGCAACCTTCTGATGACCAGTGAAACACATGAACCAGACTAGTGTTCAGCATTTAGTATTTCCATCATTATTATCATATCGTGACTTCCGCTTAGGCAGTACATATGAGGAACCTGCACCCTAGCTCACCATCTGAGTCTTGGTTGCTCAATGGTTAGAGCGTCTCACCGGTCATCAGGAAGTTGCGGCTTCGATTCCCGTCTAGTGCTCGGAAATCGTTTTTCTGAGATTACGGGCTTGACGAACGTTCGTTGGCTATCTGATATTTACCAAGCCCCCACATGAACCAGATTAGTGTCAGCATTTAGTAATTCCGCGATATTGTTGGTAACTCAATTGATTCACGACACTGTGAACTTTTACAAGTCTCAGGAGCAGAAGCTCCTTTTTCACAAAACAAAGTATTGTCAAGCATATGATAACAATTTGCCCCATTGATCGAGGTGACATAGTGAATAAGGTTGTAATGAAAATGAGAATGGTATCATAATAAGACAAGCGTGTTATTAATAAAACGAAAGCCCTCAAATTTCTCCCAAGTCACGTTGTAACATGTAAGAATATTCGTACATACGGTATCAAAGATATAAGGTATCAACATTTTAAGACTTGGGGTACGTTTGATTGACCCTATTCTAAGAATATATCCCGGAATATTCCAGAATAGTTATTTTGGATACTCCGGAATTATAATGGTAGTTCAGTCGAACTCTCCCTCAGAAATTCAAAGCTCTTCTTCTAGGATCAAATCGGGACCATTTGTCATCTTTATCTTAATAGATGTCTTTCGAATTAAACCATTTCGCTCGAAATAGTGTGTGTATTCATAGCGTACATGTAATTTAAAGAATTACTATCGTTATTTGCAGATGAAATGTGATTCGCCGGGCTTTGCGGTTGACTTGCTCAACGAGCTTGTTAGGGCTTTCTTGGCTGCTGCAGATACAAGATCGCAGGTACGTTTTTTCCCAAAGTAGTAGTAGTGCAGGAATCACGTTACAATCTGTTTAAGAATAATCGGGCTGGGCGACCATTTACTAACACTTGAAGGTAACCCAGTCAGGCCTTACAAGCCAAAAGCGTTTACCTTACATAATGGGTTCAGATTTACTTGAGCAGAATGTGAACTGTTTCTAGGAGTACTGTCTTCTGCGGATTACAGTTCACGACCCGGGTCGTGAACTGTAATTTCTTTAAGTTACGTTCATAATATTTACAAACCAGAGTAGCGTTTGGTATGTCGGAAATTTCACCTGGTTGCCGTGAACTTGTATATTCAGGAATATTCGAGAATTGCCATTTGAATACTCTGGAATTATAGTAATAGTTCAATCGAACGGTTATTCTGTTTCATTCCAAGTATTCTTATTCCGGATAGGATCAATCGAACGCACCCGACGTCTACCACAGAAGGCAGTGCTCCTTGAGCCTCAGTAATCTCAGATGTTTTTCGAGGCCTCCGGGAATTGCTTCCAGGACGCCGACCACTAATGATGCTACTGTGGTTTTCACCTCGCACTAAGACTCGACCAAGACTTTTAGGTGATGCTATTTAGTAATCTTCTCCAATCGAATTCGAACTATTTTACTCTCTGATTATCGTTACAATTGTTATTATTATGATTGTTATTATTATATTTCATTTTCTGTGATTTGTTTACGTTGTTTTGACAAGATAACTGACTTGATTTGATTATCTTAATCTATATTTCATATTACCTTGTTATATGGTATTCTAGGACTGTTCAGCGTACGCAATCCAGGAAGTTCTTCAAATATACGAATGTGCGAATAAAGCTACCACAAGGTATACACAAATTGACAACGTTTTTCCATTGTCAAAATATTTTTTTACCGTGTCGATTTTGAAATGTCCTTGACATCAAGAAAAATTTATTTGTAAATCTACGTTGGTGAAGTCAGCCGGGAAATTAACTAAACAGAATGAAATAACTTAAACAAGCGTTTAGGTCTCTTAAAAAGAATAAATATCTCCTTCCACGCTTTGCAAGAGTCCTCTACTACAATATTTTAATTCAACCTCTCTTGAACCGTACCTTGATGAACAATTTACAAATTCTTCACTGTAAAGCAGCCAAAATTATCTTGGACCGTCCACTGCATTCGTCTACCACCGAAGCCCTCAATACCATGAACTGGACGGATCTTTCCCAGCGGAGACGTTATCATAGATGTCTTCATATATTTAAGTGTATTAATGGATTGACTTTTTCTAATAGACTTAACTGCAGTTAGGGAAACACATAAATATAATACTAGGTCCAAGAACGATTTGCGTTCGCCCAGAGTTACGAGAAACTGGGGTAAGCAGAGATTGGCTTAGCATTCTTTAATGATTGGAATAGTCTAAGTGACGATATTAGAAATTCTGGGGGATCTTTTACAGTTCAAAATTAGTTTTAAAAAGCATGCTTGAATGTATTTACATCCTTAATTTTTATTCATATTTTATTCTAGTTTTTTTATATATCTCATTTGTTTTGTAAATTATTATACGAAGTTTTAGGACCTCTCTGAAAATCGCAAATGTGGGAGAGCCTCCTGACAAAAGATATTATTATTATTATTGTTATTGTTATTGTTATTGTTATTGTTATTATTATTATTATTAAATCTTATAGATAAGCAAAAGTGTTGGGAAACTGCCGGAACTTAAGTGTGGAAAAACTGAGGTTTGGAGCGAAGGCCCTTCGTCGGAGTGAAACTTGAAATCTTAGCTGCCACCCTTCAGCCTTTTACCTCTTTAACCTTTTAAGTGCAAGTGTTTACTTGGTTTTACCATCCTTCGGTACCCATCAAGTCATCGTTTATCAGAATTGTGTACTTGGCAAACCTTCCCGAGCAAACCTACCTATACTTACCTACCTGCGTAGTAAGGCCTAGTTCGAACGTCAAATTTTCATGTGCCAAATCAAATGCCAACAATGATTAACAAATGATTAAGCTCATTTACATCAGACTATGCCAAGGAAAATTTTGAATCGGGACTTACTTACTTATATAGATAAACGACAAATTTATCTAAAGATACATACAGTGTAGCGAAATATGGCACGCTTGTTTATTGTTTCAAAAGTGAGATTTGAACTTTGTTAAACTTGCGTCTTTCTGTTTAAAATTTCAGTGTTGGCCACCAGATCTGGTGTGAACTTCCAGATCACATTCAAGAAGTGTTGAAATCCCATCTTCATTCAAAGTACTTTTTACAATGTTTTTGATGTCGTCATTATTGTTACTATAATTGTCTTATTATTATCAATTTAGTCCTTTTACACTTTAATAAGTTACAATGCACAAACTGGACAATATTCTACGTTGTCATTATGTTAGATATGTCCATTCTGCCCAGCCAAATCGAGGAAAATTAACAAGACCTATATACGGCAGCAACAATGGCAAGAACTTCAGTGACTGGATTAGCACATGGACACTGGCCTTGGTATCTAAGGTGCTCTAAGATTTTTTTCAGATAGTTTTTTTGCTTACTATTACTACTCTTTTCATTGGTGGTACATTGAACCATATGATTGAAATTTGCAAGAATGTTTCAAGTAAATGAAGTATTTGAAAACTACCTCATTCTTCGCTTTGCATCTTACATTTTGTTTGTGTTACCATATTTTTGTGCAGATTATGCGCTCATCCTGATGCAAATTTCTTCTGGATGATGGTCTTTTGGTTAAGAAACATATACATGCAATACGGCTGTCGTTTAAGATTACACGTCCTGGCCTAGAATCTTAAGTAACTGAATCATGTGTACCACGACGAACAATCGTATTAAAAATCATACCGAGAAGATTAAGTCTTTAATGCCGCTACTTCTAAAAACCAGATTAGGATTTGATATTTTCTTCCACAAAAATAAGATACAAGGGTAATTCATTAGGTATTTATTTGACTTAAGCAGTCAAAATATGTTCTCGTGTTACCTGTCAAAAGTAGTGAATTGGGGTAGGCATTAGTTTGGTCTGTAGGACGCTGAATAGAAATGGACAGGAAGAAAAATGGTAGAGGTGAATTATATTATCTTTAGGGACCGGTTTTAGCAAGACAGTTAGAACTACTGCAGGGTTAATGATTTTATTTGCTCTTGAATATCAGAGTTATATTTCTTGACTAATTGAATTTGAACTTCGCAGTATGAAAATCCTTCTGAATTCATTCAAGTCTGTTAAGTGTAATACCAGTTATATTTCAAAATGTTATCCTCAAAAAGTTGCAACTGTAGTCTTAACTAGAAACAGCGACCAATGATGCGTTTGGAGCTTAGACCTAAAGGAGAGGGAAACTCTGACAATAGACCTAAGCTCGAAACGTTAGAACTTTTCAACGTAAGTCCGGCAGTTTACAAACCTTTTATCTTTGTACGTAATACATCACCATACACAAAAAAACCAGTAAATGCAAAATTATACATCGTAGGTAAATATTATTTGTATGTGTTTTTAGATTGAGATTCCAATATTGTTTCGAATTTCAGGTTCGTAATCGGAAGGCCTTTCGTCTGTTCAAGGCATGCTCGGCTGTTTTTAAGGTAATCAATTGATCTATTGATCTTAGTTGCCAATTAGGTCAACTGTAGGTCCACTGTAGGCACCAGTAATTATTTAAGGGCAGGTAACTGTCATCCACCTTCTCAATTGTTGAGTTTTGTGA
Organism: Nanipora kamurai; assembly: GCA_036872915.1. NCBI lineage: Eukaryota > Metazoa > Cnidaria > Anthozoa > Scleralcyonacea > Helioporidae > Nanipora > Nanipora kamurai. Next base: position 109,840 of record JBAHVQ010000481.1, on the reverse strand, counting down.
TGAATATAAGAGCCCAGCATAAAATACTGAGGTAAGGCATGATTAAACAGCAAAGATATATGCAAAATTTATTAAATTCTAACCTTTCGTTGCCAAACTTGCGTTTGTTAACAAAAGATGATATGAAGGTATTGCCAGTAAAAGCTGATGATTTATAATTCTCCAATCATCAATATGAAACACAAGTGTGGGTAATTGGGCCACAAAGTTCATTTTAGATATGATTGCCGTGACGGTATTCATTTGGCCCAAATTAACTAAAATCGCGCCGATGAACTTAGTTCAACTAACTGATCGTATCGTCAAACAAAACGCAGAAAATAGATTATGGTTTTGTTTTCTCAGTAACAATTGTCAGTTACTACCAGACAAGGACGGAAAACTCTCCCGTTCAATTTATTTGCCAACAGATTAGTGTCTTTTTCCGAAAAGACGTATTAGTACATGAGTACACAAAGTTGAAAGTTTTGTAGACTGCCGAATTTATGATAAAGAATTCTAAATTTTCGGGCTATCGCCCTTCGTCAGAGAGTGAAATGAGATGAAGAGCCATAGCTCGAAACATTAGAATTCTTTATCATAAATTCGGCAGTCTACAAACCTTTCAACTTTTTGCACTGTTTCTCACTACGCAGCATCCCATTTTTATATATTGTCTGGATTTTAGTACATGAATATTTCACTTTCTACATTTTACCAGCCTCAGTCTACTGACCCATCACAATCTATTCCACCTATTACCTTGCTCAGTTTCTATTTCAAATATGTCTGCTCACCCCCTCAAGTTTTGTGGTCTACTCACCCCCCTCAAGCTTTGTAGTCTGCTCACCCCCTCAAGCTTTGTAGTCTGCTCACCCCCTCAAGCTTTATAGTCTTCTCACCCATCAAGCTTTGTAGTCTGCCAAACAGTTACGTTAACGTAAATATGAATGAATTTCATGTTGCGGCTCTGAGCGGACACCCAGTGTTTGGATTTCTCTTGAATGTTCTGTTACATCGAGTGCCAGTTTGTTTGGAAACTAAATATGCAATGACGATCGGATAGCCGCGTCTACAAAATTTTGTGATGTTATACTCTAATCATGAACTTTGACAGTTCTATCTTGAACACAGTTTGTCAGTCTAGGTAAAACAGAATTAAAATGGAATGTCGCTTGTGATGGTCGAGGTAGTGGTGTGCACCGGAGCCGGAGGCGGAGTTTTGGCCTATTTTGCCGGAGCCGGAGCCGGAGTTTGTTCAGCTCCGGCAAAACTCCGGCAGCACTTATTTTTGCTGCAAACTACTGTTGGACGTCGGTAAACGTTCTAAATTTGGTAAATATCGGACCAAAAAATGCAGAGTACGAAATGTTCACGAGAACTGTTAAAAATTTAAAATCAACAGCAAAGATAGTGCTTCCACTTTGAAATGTAAGATTTCCATGAAACTTCGAATTTTCACGAATTTGCCGGAGCTGGGAATTTTCTACCGGACCCGGAGTTTTTTTTCCCTGAGCCGGAGTTTTTTCGGCCGGAGCCGGAGCCGGAGATGGAAAACCCAGAGTTTGCACAACACTAGGTCGAGGAGGATTTCTACGCTTAACTCAACTAAAACAAAGTCAATTTCTTTCATAAGTGCTCCCTTTATCTATACAACTTTAATGAACACACGTTTTGACTAAAATATAGAAGCTGGAGTTCGAGCTAGAACTGATTAAACTATAGGTGCTAGAAGCCCTTTTAACGCTTGTTCTTTTAGTGATTTTTGTCTATTTCCTGTTGTTAGCACAACATAAACACGGCAATATTTCTTTTGCCTCATATTATGTTGTATGTGGCAATCGATGGCACCGCTGAAGACCACCAAGAGGTAAGGGCGAACGGTAGGGAAATAATGTATTAATGCATTCGTGGTTTCGGTACTCTAGGCGCACATTCGTATACAGTGACCCACACACTCATGAAATGGTATACATATTTGGTGCAGGAAATTTTCGAGTGTCAGATGAACAGTTAGACAGTTACACATACACATACGCTGAAACATGTTGAAGAAAGGCATGATACGTCAGGATGCAAGCTTGCCATTGGTTGGATGGCTATACTCTTCATTTCCTCTAAATTAGTATTTGCATTTTTTTATTACCACACTGGTCACACATCAACAGTTACACGTACACAGACTTGTGCAGTTACGAGGACGCACATTCGCCCCCATTCTCCCGCTTTCCTCACAACTCTACAAAAAAAAAATTCAAATAGAAATATTGTCACTACTTCCACTTAATAATGTCACGAAGTACTCTTATAATATTGTTATAATTATTGTTGCTGAGCTTGTGATTGTCGTTGTTACTGAAACTTCTATTGCTATCGCTATACTCTTGCTGTTGTTGCTATTGTAGCTCGTATTAGTGTTGATGGTGACGTTAGTGTTGGTGGAAGTGTTAGTGTAGGTGATAGTATTAGTATTCGTGTTCGTGTTCGTGTTCATTTTCTTGTTCGCGTTCATTTTCGTGTTCGCGTTCATTTTCGTGTTTGTGCTAGTGTTAAGCGTAGGACTACTGCTACTGTCCTTGTTATTCTCCTGTCGTTGTGGCTCTTTCTGGGAAAATGTGGCACTGAGTGAAAGTTTACTTGTAAATCGACCTTTTTTTGACTTATATCTCATCGATAGAAGTCGTATATCTACCCTACTTCATGAAAAGGAATAAAATGAATCACAAGGCATTTATCTTTAATAATAATTTATAACTTTTAGGTTTAAATTAGCTCTTTTTTATTGTCAAGGTTTACAACGAAATTCTTGCCGTACTGAAACATGTTGAAGAAAGACATGATACGTCAGGCCGCAAGCTTGCCAATGGTTTGATGGGTAAATTCTTTCTTTCTTCCATAATAATATTGACCTTGTTTTTTATCATCCCGTTCCGTTTCTACCAATTCAAATAACGCGATGAACGGATGCAAATATCTCCCGATATTTGGACAATTATTCTCGCTTACTGTCTGGGCTCTCTTATTACTCCAGAGAGAGCCAGCTCGTTGGCTATAGCTCCAAAAGCAAAGTTGAATACTTGTTTAGGAAAGAACAAACTGAAACTAAACCGCCGTGCATACATAAGCATCAAATCCTATCGCCATTATTCAAAACGTTGAAGTAATGTCTACTTATCTCTATCTATCCTGCGAGCAGAGATTTCTTTTCCTCACCGAGAGAGGGAGAGAAAAGTAGGCTCTGCTGTGTGTGTGTTTGACTACTATTAAGATGCGCTGTCAGTTGCTTAGCTACAATCCCGTACCCAGTCCAACTAGACTTTACCCGTATGGTCGGCTCACATTTTAGTCATCGGTTTACCTTTTGAAAAAGCCGCGCACACCAAAAACTGGTTGTACGGGTTTACTTTGGACGGCGTCAAACACAACTACAGCAGAGCCTACTTTTCTCTCCCTCTCTGGGAGACTAATCTACCTTACTAATACCTCAGCATACTAATCTACTTTCCCACATCCGTCCATCCATCCATGGCATCCATCGCAAAATCTATGCATGCAAATTTCATTGTGGTATTTTTTCTATCTTTAGATTTCGGTCAAATGAGCGCACAAACTATCTTTTCGTTTCTGGACTATCTAACCCGCTGGGCAAGGCTGAAAGCTGACAGCACTTGCAAAACTCAGATTTTGACTTCACGAAGTGAGAGACACAACCAAGACATGGCTGGTGCGTCTACTTAGCCAGAAACTAGAGACCTAATGTAGTTTCCCACGATTCACAATACCGCAATTTACTTCCACAACAAGCATTGCAATCACATCCACTTCGATAATATACAATGCGATAAGATGCAACACGGTATGAGACGAAAGGGGACGATATCGTATGTGATGTGATAAGATATGTTATGACACCTTAGCCGGGATTTAATACCTTATTAACAAATTGTTTCAGCCCAGTGACGGAGACATTAATAACGTCATTTCAACTGGAAAAATGCGTGATGAAAACAATTACGGAGTTTGAATTATGGGTTTTGCAGTTTGATACTGTTAAAGTCTTAGGAAATTTTTGCTGATCAAACTGTAGAATGCCAAGGACTCAGAAAAACTCTGAGTTCCAGACGGGACTCGAACCCGCAACCAGAAAATTACGGAGTTATTTGTGATTTGATTGACATACAGAGACAAAAATGCTATTTTCGAATAATTTTATAAAATAACAAAGCTTTCTTCGCGCTTTGTGTCTTATTAATCTAACATAAGATAAAATAGTAGTCACTGTGTACTCTAAGTTAAATTTTAAGTACTAATACGTCGTGTTTGGGTTTTCGGGATTAGGCCATAACCGTGACGATGGCTTATCGCGCGTTCTACAGTTCCTGGAGGGAATTCCACAGGTAAATGTACTCAAAGATATACAAACTTGCAATCTTGACCCCAGGGCGTTCCTAGGGGCTGGCAGCGAAGGCTGGGATAGATAGTGACAGTTTTCTGATAGTGAACTCTCATTTTTCGGTAATAAGAACGCACCTGAATGGTAAAAACTAAAAGTATTAGTTATTTGTTCCTGGTCTTGCTCAAGAACTGTTAAAGACCCTTCGGATATCAGAGGAAAATAAAACAGAACAGGAGTTTCACTGCAGTTTCTCGACCGAACTTTTTTTATTCGTTACTGATGGCTTTTTCCTGAGGAAGAGATAAACTAAAAGCCTCGTTACTTTGGTTTGACAGGGGATAAGGAAAGCTGGCTTGGAGAAACTTGGCGTAAAAATGATAAGATCTTTCACTTTAATTAGCTTAAGTAGAAGAATGAACTCGGGTAGAGAATAATGATGATCTCTGCCGGGCCAAGTGGAGTTTTCTCTACTTGTCCGGTATGGTTCGTCACTCGGATTAACATCTAACATCATTATTCTCTACCCGAGTTTATTCTTCTACTTAAGCTATTTAAAATCAGATAGGATTTAAATGTCCCGATATGGAGGAAACTAGTATATGTTTCGAAATGTCAAGAGCCCAAGTATCATCATTTCGCGACCAGCTCCCAACTTGACCTGTAGCTCAGTTGGTAGAGCGTCGGACTAGTAGACCGAAGGTCGCGGGTTCGTATCCCTGCCGGGCCAAGTAGAGTACTCTCTACTTGTCCGGTATGGTTCGTCACTCGGAGTAACATCTAACATCATCATCTTTGACTTTGTTTAAGCTCTTGGTAGTATCGTTTTCGTAAAAGAGACTGGGACATGCCTACAGTGCAGCCTCCGTGGTTGGCGTCAAAAATCAGTCTGGGTTCACCGAGTTTTACCGGCAATCAAATAATAGAGGGCTTAGACAAGAGATGTTCTTGAGCCACAGACGGCAACCCAACTTGATGTGAACGTTTTTGATTGCGTCATCAGTCATTGGCGTACAATCACGATCGGCTACCGTCGATGATTTCATTTTAAAACGTGAAAACATAAGTCAGTTTTAACAACTTACTTTGTGTTTTAACAACAAACATTGGGTATTGTTGCTCTCTGAATGTTCATACCTTCTCCAGAGAGCTATCGGTTTCTTTTTCGATTCAAATTTTAAGCCTAAACGGCGTCCGTTTACATCGAAGTTCAGAGAAATCAAGCATCTGTACTTCTGAACTACTTGAAAAGTTTGTTCTAATTTACTTTTTCTGAAACCAAAATTCATAAGTTGAGATGTAGTTCTACTTTCGTCAATTTTGTTAAAGTGTCTACCAGTCACAGCTTACCTTGTGAAAAATCTAAATTGATTCAGCATATTGCATTTGCAAAATTTCCCTCTTCAAGTTTAAAAGTAAAGGATAAAAGCCGAAACCCAATCCATTATTTGAGAGAATGGACTACACCGAGCCCGCAGGGCGAGGATTGGGTTTCGGCTTTTAGACTGTTTAAAACACAGCTGTAAAACAATGTAAATTTGGTTGTTTACTAAAAAATAATGGACAGCGTCCATTATTTGAAAAATAATGGACGCTTGTACAAAATAATGACTGCTACCCGTCCCTTATTTTAAATAATGGACTGCTATAACAATGGAATAGCTAATGAGCTGTGTTTTAAGGGAGAGGGAAACTATTTACAACTCCCCTTCGGGAACGTTAATCACCCGATTGTGATTTTTTCTAGAACACGTTAGCCACTGCATCATTCCACTGTAAAGCTTATGCCAGGTCTCTGATGCATTTTGAACAATTCATTGAGAAGAGCAACGAAGATGTACAAGTGCATCTTAACTCAATACAGCAGTTATACTGGGCTTTGAACGAGCCTGATGGTGTGGTTGGGGTCGCGGCTGTTAGAAAGCGTGCTGTTTCCTTGTACGAAGAAATTCTTGAACACGAAAGTGCAGGTAAACGCAGTTTAGCTGTAGCCTGGATCGGGTATTAACTTTGTATAAAATAGATTTCCGGAACAAAATCTTCGAAAACTGATCCATACAAAAGAAATCACGGACTTTAGTAACGATTCATCTCTTCAGGCTTGATGGCATGACCATCATGACTGCCGCTATTTCATGCTGGGAGGGAAAATAAATAAGCTTTCTACATACTATTGAAGTAGGCTACATACTATTAAAACAAACGCTGAATTAAGGAGCATCGAGTCAAATAATTGATTGTTTTTTTTTTAATTTGATAATGATCTTCAAAAGCTCGTCTATAATTCACGAGGAAAACACGGCAGAAAATCATAACCGTGTCGTATCTTTATATGTGTTAGCGACACGCTCGTTTTTCTCGTCGAATTTTCTTGGCTTAGAAGACAATTATGAATCTTTCTTCGCCAATTAGCTTACAAAGGCTGTCTTTGAAGTTATTCTTATCAAACTCATTAATAATTCAGGAGGAAATTTCAAAAGAAATGAATGTTTAATCAATATCTGTAAATCGGATACAGAATCCTCCTGATTTACATAAACTTTTTCCTCAATTTACTGAGCTAAAATCACTTCAACTTGAAAAGTAGTTTGAAAACATGGCTATTTAGATGCATCCGTTTGATAAGTAAGATAAAGCATTCGCATCCGATCTGTATCTGATTTACTACGGCTCGCTTGCAGCTCGCCTTCTAAATCAGATACAGATCGACTGCTCATACTTTATCTATTACAAAAAACTCGTTCGTGTTTTATCGGATCTAAAGCATTCGGCTGTCGCTGCGTGCTTTACATCCGATAAAACACTCCTGCTCGTGTTTTAAATATTACTTCAAAAAGTGTATGTAATATTTAAAAACCGAGCACGAGTGCTTTGTAGGATATAAAACAAGAGGCGACAGTCGAGCTTTTTATATGCGATAAAGATCCGTGTCTATAGAATAATCGATTTAGATTCCTGTTATAGAAGTGCCGATCATCTTTCATACAAAAGCTGAAAATTAGATTCGAAATGCTGCAAGTGAACCAAGTCCGTCTGTCTTCAGGACTTTTCTCACTCACTCAAACTGGTTCCTTTGTTAGCCATTTGGAGAGACGGTCTAGAGTTAAAGCTAAGAAACCGACAATCCTGTATCATTCATATGGTAACGTTGGATATTCACCCAAAGTCACCCAAGCTTTTACAAGTTGTGACAAGTCCTTGACGGCTTATCTGCGAGCTTGCTGCCATTTGTGGTGGTATTTCTTGTCTCAACAAATTTGATGCAGATTTTTTTCTACAATCTTGTTTAATTACCAACGGCTCTGCTCGTCGCAGTTGAAATTGTGTTTCTACTGCATAAGCGAGAAAGACAATCATGTACATTTCTATCCTTTATCTCCTTACAGATTGCGCCCAGCACTGTGTGGCGGTCGAAGCAAATATTGGAAGCAAAATGTAGCTGCTCAATTTAAGATAAATTCAGATGTTTTCGTTTGTTTCATAGGCAAGCTACGAGATGCTGTTGCTTGTTATGAGAGAGCTATCCAGCTGGAGCCCGACAGAATAGAGAATCACAAGGTTGGCAAACAAAATGGTTTTCGTGGCGCCATGCTCGTCTTACATATGATGTATTTCAAATTTTCATTTACTAAGTTGTACTTGCTGTTTTGTTTTAAGTTGTTTTTCCCAAAATCTTTAATTATATTTGCCCTAATTTTACTTTCCAGGCTTATAAAGAGAGTTAAGTCGTTACAGCTTGCAAACACTGTGACTAAAAACCTTTTATTGAAATGATCCTTTCATTAAAACTAGGTAGATAAAGCAAACGGTATTGGTGTTAATAACGTGTCTAATTTTTAAAATTTTTTATAAGACAATTTTTAATAACACGTACCTTAAAACCCAAAAATCTGTCTTGACAACCTTTTCAAATATGTTTCTATGCTATACTTCAGCTAAATATCTATTACCTGATGCAAATTTTCAGGAAAACATGTCGAAAGAAAACCGATGATGATGTGACCTACCTTTCGTAATTGTGAAAATATGCCAAAGTTCAAAGGCTATTGTTACCATGGTAACAATAGATAAAAAGCTCTATTTGACAAGTATTGTATGATTACGATAATTCTGCTACAGTTAGGTATACTCCGCACTGGACCTATCGTTTCTTTATAAGACAACGAGGTTCCCAAACGAAGACTATTTAGCAATATTTGCAAATCGAAACTGTGGAAGGTAACTTAAGATGGTTCAGAAAATGGTAAGTGAATTGGAAAGCGAAACGAGATAAAAATGTAATATTAAATGAAAGAATATCTGGATTTTAGGTAAAGGAAAAGGAAATACAGAAAGTTTGATATTAAAAGAAAGAATCGAAGGAGTGAACAATTAGACGAATAGAAGGGAAGCGACGAGAGATAAAAAGAAAAAAATTAATGGGGAATTATGAAATCTTTCTATCAATATAGTTTTGTTGATGTCCTTTTTTCTGCAGAGGTTAATGAGCTGTTGGATTGTCCTTGGCCAAGTATCGACAGCATTGGAACATGCCAATGGTGTTCTTACTCGAAGGTCCGTTGTATGATTTTTTCCATTTTTGCTCTTATAAATTTTAAATAAGACATTTCATAAATATTGATAAACAAAATAAACAAGCTGTGGAACGCCATGGACTCAGAGAACATGAAGAGTTTAAGAGTTTAAGAGAAGAGTTTAATTAGCATTGAAAGCTGTTCAGTTTAATTAGTACCAAACTGCAATCTCAAAATACAAAATTAACTTCTTAGTAAATATCGAGATCTGAGCGAGAAATTATTTACCAGTGGCTTAGACTAAGTTGCGAAGAACAAAGGTTTGTGCCAACAGACCAGAGACGAATGCTATTCCGTAAGGATCGATCAAACGCAGTTAACAATAAACTTATTATACAAGGTGACCTAAAAAGATTCCGCCATCAAATATTCGAGCATGCTCGATTTTTAAGCCTCTAGTGCCTGAACTTTTTTCTTTGATTTTTTGTTCTCTCATTTACTTTTTTGTTCCAAGAGTCTGATATGACAGACTCCGGACGTTAAAAGGGTTAAAAGACAAAGCTTTGTTCCATTATGGAAGCCCTGGTGTTATTTTACATTGCGTGAAAATTCTTCGAAATCTTGTGTAGGGTTAAGGTTACATTTAGACAGATGTGATCATCAATATTAATTTATTTATATAACTGTTACAATATTAACTAATTATTTACCTGTTACGGTTTCATTGGAAGTTAGTCCGGATTCATTGGAAGTTAGTCCGGATTCATTGGGTAGTTTTTAATACGAATCAATAGATGTGCTACTCATAGTATATTCTTACGATTATGAGCGTTTGATACACTGGATTAAAGTATGTAGAGTTGTCTGAAGTTACGGCCTGTTACAGTGGCAAGAATGTGGACGGATGACTAGACCAAGATAGAAAGGACGCGGGAATATCAAGAAGAGGAGAAACGATTGTTGGACAAAGAGAGGAAAGTGTCGTTGGAGAGAACTGGCTGGAAAAAGATACTGACCTGGTTCAAATAAAAATTGAACCGTTGAAAAAAATGAACTAAAGATTAAAATAGAAGCAAAGAATTTAAAATAGGTTAACCATGGAGTGTTCTCTTCTTTATGGCCTGCCTTTATATTTGTTGAATCACAACTCGATATCCTTTTTTCAGGCCTGGATGGACTAACTCCATAAATTCCTACAGAGTTGAAGCGTGCTGGCGTTTAGGCCAGTGGGATGAACTGGAGTCCTATGCCAAACTGGTTTGTATAAACCTCAAAAACGAGTGCTTTGTTGTGGTTTGATTTTGTTAATAATAAGAATAAAGATGAGAAACAATAATAGAAATGATAAGAAGAAACTAATTCAGCCAAGATCTGTGGATTTCGACGGAAATTTGCAAGGCTCTCGTGGCATGCGTTCCCCGTGCCAACAGCTCACCAACCATTGCATGACTTGTCACGTCTGAAGACCTATATGTCAAAAAGGATATCTCCACAATGGTTAATTTGCGACCCAGGGTACCATTGTTCTGGCCTTAAATTCACAGGGAATGGCGACATCTTCGACCGTTTGACAGAACCGTATAGTTGAGTGATGTCAAATCAAAAAGACTTTTGCCAAATTAATTTGAACAAACTGATGCAGCAAAGTTTCTTCTTTTTCATAAAGGTTTTGTTTCTGTAAACGATTTTAAAATGTAGACGGATTAATTACTTAAAATGAACGTAGCACTGCATAATCAACAAGCTCTACACATTTACTGTTTCGTTGCGCACGCCAAAAAAAAAAAGGTGGAATATATTGTAATAATGGATCGCTTTTGAGAAGCTCAAAATTTAGAGCCTCTTAAATGGCCACATCAAATCTTAGTGGTAATTCTTATAGAGTATGATGTTTTATTATTTCTAGGAGAATGGCTGTACAGACTGGAGCACAGGAGTGGGAAAGATTTTATTGGCTGCAAAGAAAAAGGTTCGACTGAGAGCACTTGACGTCATTATTCAGTAGGTTTGGCTCACGGGAACTTGGAAGAATACCTAATTCAACAAAACACCAAATAATGTATTTGATTGCGTTTTTAATGCAACGCATTACAAAGATTTTTTTTTAACGTAATGTTTGCTATTGTCAGGTATAAAGGTCGATATGGCTCGTCTACTGGCGCGAAACTTGGATTTTTACGAGGGTCTCCCAAGTGTTCCTAAGGGACGCCGGGATTATACTCCCCCGGAAAGATTTTACATTTATAAACTACTAAGGCCTGATTTACACGGTGCGATTGACCTGTACGATTGTTCGTCCTGAAGTATACAATTCAGTCCCAAGAGTTTGGAAGATGTATTGCAACATTCGGGAACGGATCGTAAGCAGGAATTTTGCTCTTACGAGTGAACTGCGTACAGGAAGGTGAACAATCGCATACGACAATCGTATCGTGTAGATGGAGCATAAAACTCTTATTTCCTGTTCAGGGGGCACTTTTAAGGGGGAAAAAAAAGTTCTATAAGCGAGTTTTGTCTTCGTATTTTTATGGTAAACAGGATTGTTACTAGAAGAAACTCCCTTTCTTTCAGATGGTTGGTGACCTGGGCCAGCTGTTGTAAAACTATTAATTATGTTTTATTCACGCATCGCCTGAGTAACCCTTTAACGTTTAAATTTTCTTGGAATACTTGGACATAACAAGGGAATGTTAGTACAATTCACGGAGAGCTACACTATGTTTCACCGTATTTGGGTCTCAAAACTGATCATTTTCTTTTTATTTCCTAAGTACTCCTTGATAATTGTCATTTCCCTCTTTCGAAACTCCTTGAATACTTCTTGAATTCAACTTTCCAAGACCAGCACGAACCCTGGGTATATAACATAGTTAAATTCTTATACACTGATCCTAAATCGCTAAAATTATAATTAAAATTAATCATAGCACTAATCATGATTAAAGTTAATCACCTTTTTTTACAACCGGCCCCAGATACCTGCCAACTTAATATTGTGCAACATTCCACATGTATTAGACCATAACGGTCAGGACATATTCCATGAAGTTTCCGTGCAGCATTAAACTTTAATTCCCTATGGAGCGTTTTCTCTCAATCCCCAGAGATTCAAAGAACAACGGTCATGTCGGCCATGTTGGTGTACCCAACAAAACAAGATAGCTAAAATTCTTTTGTTAAGGAACACCAACATGGCGACTATGACGTCATGTGAAAACGCTCTATACTAGTATTACTTATCTGTAATGAACTACTTGCAAAATTTCGTTGTTGGTAGAGGGGGATGGGGACCTCTGGTTCCCCTTGGTTGAGGCCCTGCTCAGCCTACTTAACTTCATAAAGAAATTCTAAGAAAGTTGATCAAATCCAAGCAACTAGAAACAATATAGTAAATAGTCTTTTTTCGCAACCAGGTGAAGTATTAGTCATTTTTTAAGTGTAGTGCTACTCTGGTTTCCTGGCCAGCAAAAGGTACATGCAAGTTACTTAAAAACTTTTCTAACTAAAAACAGAGTGACCGGATATTTCCCCTAGATTTAGGGGTCACCAAGTATCTCCCTGATAATTAAAACTAAAATTAATAACATATAAATAAACTAATAATTAAAACTAATTAAAACTGTGTCTTGGTGACCCTTAAATCTAGGGGAAATATCCGGCGACTCTGTTTTTTGTTAGAAACGTTTTTAAGCAACTTGCATGTACCTTTTGCTAGCCACGAAACCAGAGTAGCACTACACTTAAAAAATGACAAAAAACAACATAGTTTTTCTTCCTCTTTGTGGTATGTTTTTTGACCCAGTCTGAAAAGGGTATTAGGCCGAATCGGCTAATAAGCTCCTCCACTACGTTGTGCGAAAATCTACCGAATAATTGTGCTAAAAGCCGGTTGTTTTGTAACTATGTCTAAAGTACTGTAATCTCTGAATTATTTGCTTGATGTTCGTGATGTTATTCCTTTTCAATATGGATTATTTTGAATACCTTTACAGATGTATATGTTTAGATACCTTTAATCTTTTTTGTAGGACCAAGATGAATTTTCTAAATGTATTTTTGAATTAAGAAACGCTCAGATGGAACCTCTTTCGGCTGCAAGTATGGAGTCTGGATCATATCAAAGAGGATACGACTTTATTGTCAGGTAAGTTATATTACTTCCAAATCAACCAAGAAAAAACACCTGGACCGGTTGTTCAAAGCTTGGATAACTTAACCGCCTGGTAAGTTGTAGCGAGTGAGCGGCCTTGTTCACGCATTGAAGAACTGCAGTAATTTTACTCACTGAATGGTAAGATGGCCACTGGATTAGTTCTAATTTATAATGGCGAAATGTTTCGTTCGTTCCGAGGTTGTACCTATTTTGCTTCATCGACAGGTTGCATATCTTACACGAACTTGAGGACTGTCTCCGCAACGTTTTTCTCTCTGGCGATCATTTGGGGGAACGTCAAGATGTTGAAATCATGCTGTCAAACTGGAACAAAAGATTAACCATAACGCGGGTAATTGCATTTTTTATTTTTGTTTTTGGAATTGCAATTTGAATCCGTTAATAGCTTCATTGTGCCTTGCTGTCCAAACTGTGGTAACTTTCAGTGCACTTGGTTTTCCATAGTCTGCACGGCAAGACAACATAACACCTTTAATTGCAATGTTTGTTAGAGTTTTTTTGACGCATGATGACACGAACCTAGCCATACATCGATTACTAATACCTTGAAGAACTACATTCTTGAAACTTTTTAACTATATGAAGGTTTCCACTATATGAAGAGAAAATGCCACGAATTAATCCAACAGCCCTAAAGGCCATGCTTGATGTTGGGCTAAGTTTGAATAACTAAACTGTGAAACATCCTTAATGATAGCGATTTACTATATTTGTTAGTCCATGGTATGGCGATAGGGCATTCCAAAAGGATGACCGTTGTGATGTATACACCTCTATTAGTAAAACTTTTTGGACCTGGCAAGCATTCGAACTATTTCATATTTCTGTTCTTTTTATTTTCTAAATTCATGTTAGTTGTACTCATTAATGTCTCATGATTTGAAGGCTTACACATGTTGAGAATAACAGTTGATATTACTGCAATTGTAAACCCAATCCACCTAGTTTTTGTTTCCACTTATTCATTTGTCCGTTTACTGCCGTCATATGGTCATAATAGCCAGTTATGTTACCAAATCTTTGTCAGGCATCTTTCCAAGCTCGAGAACCGATACTCTCTATAAGACGAGTTATGCTAAAGCTTTTGTCAAGGTATGTGTAAAAAGCTCGTTTTTTTAATGAACTTCTGCCAGCTGTTTTTTCTATTTCTACGGTATAATTTTTCATTGTTCTTATCCCGTTGGTTACACGTTATGTCTCTAGTTTTGGGTTTTCATGTATTGTTTGCAAATAAGTCGTTCCACACTGTGTTCCAAGCATGCGGCAGACTTTCGGTTACATGGAAAACAGCTCTTACATTCATGCATACTAATATATTTCTTTCTATGTTTATATTTAGTCTTAGTTTTTTATGTTTTATGCTTACACGTGTAGTTGTACATTTAAAGCGTTTTCACATGACTTCATAGCCGCCATGTTGGTGTTCCTTAGCAAAAGGACTTTGGTCATCATCTTTTGTTAACTATCGCATCATGGCTGCTATGACCTTTGTTAGTTGAATCTGTGTGGATTGAGTAAAAGCGCGTTAATACCTTCAGGATTGGGAAATACGACGCTTGGGTCTTGTCCTTTTTTCAGACACACGATAAGGCTTATCGAGGGTACTTCTTGATTTGACTGGCCATAATTTTACTAATAATCATCCAAGGAAGTAAAGTAGATGACTTGGGGTTTTGTCGAAAATTAAGTGACGCGCTGTTAAATTGTTCTCCAAGGACCTTGTCGGTGATGCTTGTTACATGAACCGTTCATACGAAGGGATATGTCGCGGGTACTTAATTTTCTCCCTGTGACTTCTCCCTGACATTCACATCTATTTGGATTCATTAAGCAAGTCGCGGGGACAAAATGTTGTCCCTCCCACCAGCTTTTTATATAGTGCAGGCGCCATGAGATGTGGCGATTTGTCCCTAGGACTTATCCCTGCGAATTGTCTCTGCGACTTGACGCCTCGTGCGTCCGAACGTTAACCTTTCTTGTTGTTTATCTAAGGTCAGGTATTAGGGTCTGTGTTCGCGCTCGTGTTTCCACTTACGAACATGGTATGCTGATATTTGTCCTTTGGCTCCTTTGCTTGTGCACCGTTAGTTGTCCTTTCTTTTTTTGTTCGCGCGCTTGTGCTAACGGTGTCAATGTTTTAGTTATTTTATCTCTTCTTTTGCCTGCGTGTAGGCGTGATGAGCCCTTAAATACGTATACTACTTCCTTGATCCTTTTTTATAAATTGTTGCACATTCCTTGACATATGTTAAAGTTGTGTTGCACTCTTTCCTACGGGAAAGTGTTGATTCAGAGAATCAAGAAAACCTAACAATTTCTCCTTTGATTTTAGTGACGAAGCTGCAGCTAATATTGAAGAACATTGTTGGCTTCAAAGTGCTAAAGTTGCGAGAAAGTATGCGGTGTGATGGAAATAAATGACTTGCTAGTTACTAGTTTTGTAAGAAATTTTATTTGGTTACTTGGGTGCTTGGCTTGGTTGTATTTTTTTGTTGATTGGTTGCTTTTTGGTTGGCCGTTACAATGACTACGTCGAGTTTTGGCAGTCAACAATTTGAACCGGCTAGCTGCAACCCTGCTCTGGGCCGGTTTGTTCAAAGGGCGATTAGCTTAATCCAAGGTTAGTGACAACTTTGTGGATGAAAAAATACTGCAAATGTAGGAACGAATGTTTAAATATTCTTGTTCATGTATCATATAAACATAGAAAGGTTTTCTCCTAGAAAGTTTTAACTAAAGCTATCAAACAACAGTAATCAGCAGTAATCGTCCTTTGAACAACCTGGCCCAGAATCACTAGTCACCAGGCTTTAATTAATCGCGACCTCAAATTTCCTTCATAAAATTCCTTTCATTTTAACCAATGTTGGATTTGGATGGGGGAAGGATAATGACGTTGTTTTAAGAGAATGTTTTGAATTGTTGCGATTTTCGTTACTTGTTCTCTGTGGTCTGAATAAGCGTTTACAAAGATGAAGGCACTGGTTTCGTGTACGCCTTAGTGACTGTAAAATATATTTTGCTTTTATTACAGAGCAGGCCATTTTCAAACTGCCTATAGTTACTTGCTTAACGTTAGTTCGTTGTGTAACACTACAGAATGTTGCCTGGAGCAATCAAAGTTACTTTGGGCGCAGGTAAGTCCATCACGCATGTCCTCTTGTAGTTTCTTCTTAAAATTTTCTGTTGATAAAAACATATTTCTAAGATCTAATGGCAAAGTGTTCCAGACCTTGGCAGCTCGCTAACTGAAACTGCGCTTCATTGCGTTTGTTTAATATTTAAAAGGTTAACTGTAAGTTAACTGTTGCTAAGGGGTAATTTTTGGGGCCGGGATAAGTACGATAACGGTCATCAGACGTAATCCGTGATCTATATAAATAAACCAACGCCATTAGTTCGTGATATCACCTCGAGATTTGTAATTCTGCCACTATTTTGGGGACGCCATCAGTGCGTTTGTACTTTCGTAGGTTATGGGGGAAAACGAATGTAATGGGCAAAGAATTTCCTTGATTACATTGAGGAGCTTGATGAAGACTTTAAAAATGATTTTTAATTTCAAAATAAAAATTAATTTCAGCGGTAAATGAAGTAATAACTTCATTTACCGCTGAAGCTTATTCGTAGTATTACCTTCCTTATTTGAAATAAAATAAATGCTGGTTGCGGTTAGACAGCACGTGTGTTATTATGTGCTTTTCTCTCTTGGCTGTCTTTTGGTTCTTGAATTAAACTAGAAAACCAGGCCAAAAAAGTCAAATCGACTCTAATGGTCAACTGTCAGATTGCCTTTTGGCGATTGGCTATTTTTCATGCGGTTTCGTGTACTGTGTTCATTGTAAAACTGTTTTAAGAATTTTTTTTCCACTTATGTCTTCTAGGGTAATTGTCATCAGGCGTTGTTACGACTCGAGAAGTGGTTGGCGTAAGTATTTCAGTTTGTTTTAAAATCGTTGCCAAATCTTGCAAATACAGACGTTATTTGTCACAGAATTACAAAGCAGGTCGTTATTCTATTTTGAAATCTCACAGAGCTAAAAAAGTGTACTAATGCTGATATAACTCTTATAATTGTAATCATAGTGAATCCAAGGCAGTCACTGATGGAAGTTCCAAGAACTTGACAAAGGCTAAGGTACTGCTGTATATACTGAATAGAAATAACGCAAACTTATTTGCATGGAGTTGTTCGATGTTTGATCATGATCCATTGCATACATTTTGGATGAAAATGTACCTCAAAGAACCATGAGATCAGAAGACCTTTGATTGCGCTCATGATCCTCTTTTTTTCAATGGTTCTCATTTTTGAGCGTAACTAATTTGTTATTGGACAACATTTATGAGAAGGTTTATTGGGACACTTTTTTATTGGAGCAATTGCATTTGCTGACGCAGGAAGAAACCACGAGTATGGAATAATGTACGTTACTAACCGTTGGTCTAGTACAACCATTAGCATTTTGGTAGCAATTTTATAAAGCGTTTTTGGGGCTGTTAACACAAACAGAGCTAGCTCGGTTAGCCGGGCTGAGTCGCTTGACTAAGATCTTACTAGGTACGTAAAATACACTCAAATTGAAATTGTAAAATACGGTTGGTTTAGTTTAGTTGCAGGAACAACCCAAAGTTAATTCAAATTAACTTCAACAAACGTACAAAGGTTTTCATGACACGAATCAGCTGGGCTAGCCCGACTCATATTCTCAGCTTAGTCCTGGTTGGTATAACCATGGAAACATAACTACAGCTTCTTATATGGTTATAGTTTGCATAATAGCTCATCTAACCCACCAATTAAAGCCTATTATCCATGTTTTTATTTCATACATCATGTTAATTCAACAATATACAATTGTTAGGAATGTTTAATAAAATTATAATGGAAAACGTGTTGGGTAATTTGGTTTTTAAATACCGGAATTTAGTTTCAATATTTCGACTCTATATTTACAAAGGTTTGAGAAACACAAAGGTTTCCGTGATTAAGGCAGAAATGAAAACTTGAGTGCTGGTTATCCCGCAAACTTGAGAGAAAAAGCTTCAGGTGCTATTTACGATCCATTTAACATTAACAGAAACTCCAAAAAAACTTAACTAAGCAACGAAAATATGATCGCGGGCGAAGAACTGAAACTATAGGGAGCCTTCTTAATAGTAAACATTCTGTCGATTTTTAAAATAGCTGTTTGTTGCACGTTGGATGGAAGAAACCGCGAACTATGGACCTCAACCTGTTTTAGCCCAATATAAGGTATGGTACAAGTCCACATTGTGACATAGTTTGTAAATATAAGCTGTGCAATCTTTCTGTCCGGTAGTATCCGGTATCAGCTTAAAATTGTACCGGATAGTTCATGAGGAAACACCGTGAAAAATTGTTTTTGCAATAAGCAACTGCTGGCAACAGGTACGGATAGCTGTGGTGCGAAATCTATCAAAAAACACTTATATAATCATTGGCTCAGTTTCTTTTGTTTTCCCGAGGATGAAAACCAACTAATCCACCTCATTAATATATTATTGAGGTTTTTAAGTATATATCAACCTCCCAATATCTTAAAAGTCT
This sequence comes from Nanipora kamurai, assembly GCA_036872915.1. Taxonomy (NCBI): domain Eukaryota; kingdom Metazoa; phylum Cnidaria; class Anthozoa; order Scleralcyonacea; family Helioporidae; genus Nanipora; species Nanipora kamurai. Next base: position 91,208 of record JBAHVQ010000481.1, on the reverse strand, counting down.
GACATTTTCGAGAGTAAAGTCCATTACACCTTCATTATAACTTTCAAGAGGCATAAATTTTTGTTTAGGTTAAGCTACACAAGATAAAAACACAACATACAGAAGTAAGCGTTATAAAAACGTTAAACTGACCACTCTGTCAAACCTTTTCAACATGCCAACATAATGTCCAAACAATTTTATGAATTAATCCGTTTATTAATTTTATTAATTGATTGATTGATTGGTTCATAATCAGTAAATATACAGTAAATTTCTGCTTTAAAGTCAGCCCAAATGGTTGTTTGGACAACCGTTCTCATCAATTACTTTTCAAAGAATAGGTGTCATAGCTGATTGTGCAGAACATTTTTTTGAAGACACAAAAATTGTTTGTTTGTTTGTTTGTTTGCGAATACCAAAACTATCATTTAAATTATCCAGAATTTCATTCGTAGGTAACCCTTGTTCACGTGCAGCCTTTTAAAGTTCTTACCGAACCAAAAAACTCATAATTTATCGAAGCTTGTCTAAAAAATTTCAGCCTTAGCATCCTTTGGCACTTGGAATTCCATTTGGCCAAAGGAGCTTCCACAGGTTCAAAATATCGCAGTGCGTGAACCTGGTTTCATGAGTAACGCTCACTAATTTGTAAATCCTTCCCAGATCTTTCAACGGTAGCGTTGTGGATTTGTCAGGTCTTAGATATTTCATAGGGTGTCATAAATTTCGCGCCAACGTGAGCGAAGTTTCTGACTCGTCACACTTGGTGAGTTATTTCGCAGTCATCACGTCGCTTAAAACCTGTATACTTTAAAATGGTCTCTTTCACATTCTTAATAGTTTGGGTCCAAACTTTGAACTGTTTTAAACAATGACTCTGTATTAACTCTGTTGCTTTTTACTTTCTTAGGAAGTTGTTTCTCTCAATGGTCAGTGGGAAAATGCACACTTCTATTTGGCGAAATATTACGACAAGATAATGAACTCAGTAGCTGATTCGAAGAAAACTGGGACACTGTAAGTCCTTCCTAATTTGGTAGGCATTAAGTAGGTTTGATTTTATCCTTTAAATTTTGAAGTTTATTTTTGCTGGGATAGCTTTCCTTGAAATGGGCTGCCAAGAGCAAGTGAATATGCTTCGATTTCGTCTCCCCAATAGAGGCCATTTGTGAGCGGTTAGGACACATTAATGTGGAACAAATATATACAACTGCACCACAGATTTTCACTAATCGTCTCCATATGTCTTCCATACTGTTAGGTTCACAGTCCTGACACAAGCAATCACAGGCAGGCATTGCTTTTTAAGAAATATCCGGTAACACGTCGCCCTATTCAAAATATGGAAATTGGCCTTAAAACAGCGACAGCATGATGCTGAAAATGCGGGATCGACCACGTAATTTCACGAGTAAAACAGAAAATATCGTAGACATTTAACATTTGTGAGCTTTATAGTTAAGGGCTTTTTCTAGCGGGACCGATTTGATGTCCGAGGAAATGCTCCCGAATTTGCCGACAATACAAACATCTCCTTGATAATTTTCGTAAGGAAATGCACTTTGGCTGATCATGGATTGAACGTTACACAACAACTTTCTTGCTTTATTTCGTAGTGATTTTCTGCCTTTCGTGATGAAGCATTACGGTGATTCACTGCAGTATGGAAACAAGTTCATTTATCAATCAGTTCCCAAGATTCTTCAACTTTGGCTTGATTTCGGAGCCAACGTTCAAGAACAAGGTGAGACATGAGTGATACAAAAAACACAGTGATACAAAAGTACGGTGGATATGAGAAAATGACTTAAAATGCGTATTCAGCTCTTTCAGACTTTTTAGATGTTTGAAGTCCAGTTATTGAAAATAAAACGGTGATAACTTTTTTTTTTCAAAAAATTAAACTAAAGAAGATTTATTTCCACTTAAATTATTTCTTTCAATAAAAAAGTTTCCTTATCACTGGAAAGGCTTAGGGTGACTGACTTTTGACGTCAATTAAGGGAGACTGTCTGTAAGTACACAACTAAGTCCTACTTAAATGACGTCACAACTAGGGTTCAGTTTCCTTCGACAAGCTGTCGGTTTGTACAGCCCGTTTTTGCTGACTTCAACAAAAGATGCATTAAAAACAGCAACAGCACATTGAATTCTGTGAATTCCGTATTTAAGGAGAAAATCGGGTTTAAACTTGTCGAAACTTTGTGCTGATTAAGACCGCTAATCCAAACGCTGTCTAGATACTGATTTCCTTTGTGTTGTTCGATAATTTCATTTGTTCGATAATTGTTTTTCGATAATTTCATTTTCATAATGTTCATGAATTAGTAATGAGTTTGAGAAGAGCAGTTCTTGAACCTTACTACTCTGTGTAAACGCCCTCGCAATATTAGCACACTTAATCGCACACTTCAATAATAGCACACTTCAATACTAAAGACTTATTAACCGAGAGTGGATCAGCACGGAAAAGTATTTGCCTGAGGTTTTTTATGAGGTTAATTATGAGGTCTGTGTTTCGATATCAGATCAAACACTTCCCCTCGTGCATGATATATTACATAATGACCACCGTTCCCTCACTTTTGAAATCGGAATAGAGATACTGCTCAGCATACGCTCTGATCATAGACGCAATAACAAAGGCAGAAAATGTTATTTTGTGGTTTCTCAGTAAAATAATGATAATCCTGATCTTAAACATATTGATAACAAAGGCGATAGTGCTAATGATAATATTAATAGTCATGCGACGAACGAACGTTCGTCAAGCCCGTAACCTCAGAAAAACGATTTCTGAGCCCTAGACGGGAATCGAACCCGTAACCTTCAGATGACCAGTGAGACGCTCTAACCATTGAGCTACCAAGACCCAGATCAGACTTAGCTCACCATTTGCGTCGTGGTAGCTCAATGTTTAGCGTTTCACCTGTCATCAGAAGGTTCCGTCTGGGGCTCAGAAATCATTTTTCTGTGGCAACGAGCTTGACGAACGTTCGTTGGTCGTGATAATACTGATATGTGGTGATTAAAATCAACAATAATCATATTAATAAATTAAGCGATGATGATAACGATGACAACCATGCTAATCGATGAGAGAAAAGCTGATAGCACAGTGCTTTTGTAATTTAAATAAGAGATGCAGAAAGTTATAGTGCAGCTGAAGAATAATTGCCCGTTCGCAAATTTTTATTCTGCCACGATTGAGAATGTTTTTATTTCCGTGCACCAATGGTATGAAGGCATCAGCTGTAAGTTACTTTTTGGACAAGTCTCAGATGACTAGTGGACGTTCGCCAAGCTCGTTCTCTCAGAAATACGATTTCTGAGCCCTAGACGGGAATCGAACCCGCAACCTTCTGATGACCGGTGAGACGCTCTAACCATTGAGCTAC
>JBAHVQ010000481.1:35157-51742 GCA_036872915.1 Nanipora kamurai | reverse complement strand
AGGAATATTTGGCATTGACACTCAGTGACATGAAATGATATTGATATATAGTGAAGGAAATTTTGGAGTGTCAGAATAATATAGTTATGAGACGCAAACCGGGACCAGTTGCGAAAAATTGTAAGTCTAGGGCCTCCGGCTGGGAATCGAACCCACGCCCTGCGAATCTAGTGCAGTGCTCTGCCAACTGAGCTACGAATGCCGTTACCGAGAGCGTGGCCACGAATTCTAGTGTAAGTAGGGTATAAACAAAACACAAAATCAAGAAAATTTCTTGAAACTAGCATAGTGAATATTAAAGAGACAATTTATTGAGCTACCTGAGTTGTAATTTTATTGTTCAGTTTTGCTTCTTTTAGGAATATAAGGAACCATACCCCAACGCTGGGGCCCAACGTTTAATCCCAACGTTTAATCCTTCTATAAGCTCACGAATTTCAAGACAAGTTTCCCGATTTTATGCGTTTGGGCGGATATTTCGTAAATATCTGATAATACCCGTCGCAGAATGCATTAAGAGCAAGGTACGACAGAGAATCTGAATCACGGACAAATTCTTCGAAGTTGCAGCTAAAATACATTGGCCTCAAAATAATTCAGACAAAATGTTACCTTTCAATAATCATGTAAATTTCGAGGAAATGTCCTATTTAAACAGTATCTGTAAGAGATGGTCGTTCAATTTAAGGTAGCAAATTGTTTCGTTAAAGTACTTGCATCGCGCCCCAATTAATGTGATAACAACGTATCATATATCAACTTAAAGCTAATTGATCATGGAAGATGGTTAGGAAATCTAATTTTATGGAAAGTACAATGGTCAACTGTTTAATTTACCGGAAGGAAAAATGTGTGCGTTGGTTTGAAGAGTTTAAAGTCCTTTGGAATTTAACTTATGGTTTTGAAATTTATGCCATGTAATCTCTGATAAATTACCTACGAAATCGTGTCGGCGATTTTTTAAATTCAAATTCGCTTAATTTTTTATTAATGAGTTACATCTTAGTCACAATATATTTCACATTTTCTTAATTAACAACATAATAAAATCAAATATTTGCTACTTATCGGAAATCGCCGACACTTAGACTTGTAGATAATTTATCAGAGATTACAGTGGTATAAGTTTCAAAACCACAAATTAAATTCCAAAGGACGTTAAACGCTTGAAGTCAACACACTTATTTTTCCTTTCAGTCAATATAACTGTTGACCATTGAATTTTCTTTAAAATTAGATTTCATAACCGTCTTCCTTGATTAATTAGCTGTATGACATGTTGTTATCACATTAATGAGGGCGAGGTACGAGCTCTTTTACAAAGCGATACGAGATAACCCTATCGCTAGCTTAATTCATTCTAAATGATAAACTTGATGAGTAAGTAAAGTAAACATCGTGATTTTTTCAGCAAACGGTCTGTGGATTCGATCTTCTACGAGCAAATGGGAAGTCATATGTCTGCGACGTGAATGGCTTCAGTTTCGTGAAAACATCGCGCAAATATTACGAAGACTGTTCTCAAGTGTTAGGACATATGATCTTGCAAAAGATCGCTCCCCAACTTCCCATTCCAGACCTTGCTATCGAAGATGATCCATTTGTCGACACCAAGGAGGAATCCATGCTGGAGCTGAGGTGTGTCATGGCAATCATCAGACACGGTGATCGAACTCCCAAACAGAAAATGAAGATGGAAGTCCGAAATCAAATGTAAGTAAATATTGGACGTTTCACTCCGACGAAGGGCCTTCGCTCGAAACGTCAGTTTTCCCATACTTAAGTTCCGGCAGTTTCCCAACCCTTTTGGTTATCTGTAAGTCAATATATACTGGTTTTCAACAGGGTTTATGTGTCACCATAAAATATGGAGGGGTGGAGTACGCGAGTAGAGGTAGCGGGAACTGAGAGATAACGATTACTTGATTGTCACTCGTGTAAAAAGGATTTTAACATCTCTAAGAACACTTTAGTATAGTCGGCGTTTACGGCCCTTTGTGCACCATGTGTATGGAAAGGTTGTGTGCCACCCCAGTATCACTAATCTGATCATTTTATTGCTAGAAACATTGCACAAAGCTCCCTAGAAGCCCCGAGGCTTCTAGTTTCCTTATGATTACTAATAGTTGAACAATGAATTGAAGCTATATTCCTCTTCAATTTTGAAGGTTTATTGATCTTTTTAATAAATACGGAGGAACAAAGGAAGGGAAATTAAAACTAAAAAAACCTAAGCAGCTACAAGAAGTTCTAAATATCGTTCGTGATCTTATGGAGGTTGCTAAGGATCCTGTTAAAAGCAAGTCCTTGTTTGAATCCCAGCACAAACTGGAACAACTGAAAAGTGTGCTAGAAATGTAAGTGTAAATTCTTTGTTTTTAAATTGTTTTGCAGTGACAATTGCTGTCACAGTAAAAAATCAACTATAAACGAGGCCAATTGGTGAATGAGAAAGTTATAAACATCGTGAATCATGATCTGGACACTCTTTGTTCCACAGCAACAAGCTATCCACAGCAACAGGACATGCTATGCCAATTTAAAAGTTAACACATAGCAATAAGTAATACTGTGCAAGTTAAATCTATTATATTCCTACATCAAAAGGAAATACATCAAGCAATCAGAATGTAATCAGAATGCATCGATGACATATGCTGAATTGTGGGTCGTGAACTCACACATCACAGTACAGAGTTAATCTTTAAAACTCGGTATCGTGCAAATAGAACACCGGTCCCATTCTTCCAAATTTTGTATTTTTGCCAGCTTCCTTTTCGATTTTTGACTTTAAACAAACATTTTTGAAACGTATGGAACATTTTGGACCAAAAAAGTCCATTTTCGCGCGCTTTACTGATGACGGTTCGCCGTCACGCAGCAATGAACCGTCACCAAAAGTCCAGGCAGAAGTTTTCCGTGGCTTTTAGCGTTTTCTTAACTGTTGAAGGGTTAACTTATGGGTACACCATGTTTCAGGACATTAGTAGATTGTCAGCTATACTCCTGTTGGGCTAAATTTCTTGTTGACTTCAAATGAATGGACACTGATCATATTTGAATACCGTTTTGAACAGTTGCTTTAACTCAGGAGTCGCATGCTTAATAGAATTGTCGCTAACCGCCGGGAAAATGCTGATGTAAATAACTTATGTAAAAAGAAACTTAACTCAGTTAAATAAATACGTTGGTTTTAAAAGAAAAAGTCTGTCTAATTCAGCCAGGATCCCGTTACTACGAAGAGCAACTTGCGTATGAAAACATTTCTTTTTTTCTCGAAATGGCTTTCTTTTTTACCAAGGATATCACAACTATATTCGAATGCTTCTGTCCTCACAAGTTTTTTACCATTTACTCTCGTTACTCTAACTACTTACATTTACAATTATTAGGGACTTTAAGATCCACAACCTCAACCTTTAACGACGACGTCCTTTAAAATTTCAACATCTTAATGAAACTGCGGTTAATTGACCAACGTGACTGATAGATACTTGGGGCATTTTTAATGACATCTGCAATGCTGCAGTTCGTACTGAAAAGCTCTAGTTTCGGATTAAGTTCAATCTTACGCAATAACGTTTGTCCCTTTGCAAGCTGACGTCGTTCTAAAGACGTGAAAATGGTCAGATTGTCGTTGTATACAGAACGACGACGTTGTGGAGAATACTCTGGAGATTTAAAACTATTCATTCTATTTGTATTGCATGAAAATTTCTTTTGTTTGAAGGATGTCGTCGTTGAAGTTGACGTCGTAAATCTTTAGGTCTCTAATTACTGTGGCTGACGACAGATTATTTTACTCTGGCTAATGATTCAAAGTTTCTACAAAGTAGCTCCCTTTTCTGTGAAACAAAACCGTCGCTTTAAGAATTATGATGAAAAGCAAAATCCGAGAATTGGAGACATCTTGAAGAACCCAGTGTATTGGTGTAAAACAAGAAGGCCAGTTCAACTGGTAAATTTCGACTTTATTACAAATCCATCTTGGTCTGAAGATTTCTTTGCAATGAAGTCGAAAATTGACCGTCTTCCTGTTGTTATACCATATATTGAGTTTTCCAATGTCTCTTTTTACGAATTTCGTTTTGTTTTGAAACAACTATTTCAACGAAACAGCTGTGCTATAGGCAAATTATTCTATGCACGGTTAAACTAATAGTTCGATCTATAGTCTTGTCTGTTGTAAGTTTTTCAATTTTATTTCTAGGTACGGCCATTTTTCTGGCATTAATCGCAAGATTCAGCTCAAGTATCTGGGCAATTCTCGCGATACCGACAACAAAAATGCTGGAGAGGATAGAGGCCGTCATGGATACTCTTCAGGCGCCGAGAAGAATGACGATGAAGTAAAAACAACTAAGTTTTCAGTCAAGAACGTCTCTCTTTTACTGATCATGAAATGGGGCGGAGAGTTAACACCATTTGGACGAGAACAAGCTGTAGAAATGGGAAAATCGTGCAGGTATTGTTTTGTACTTCTACAATACGTCGGTAAACTGCTAATGGTTGACGGTGCTTAGTCAGCATACGCCAGCAGGTATGATCTGAAGGGATTCGTTAAAGATCAAATGCAAATTTTCAGTATTTTATTTTGTGTCTTATATATGTAGAGAGAGAGAGAGACAGAGAGAGAGACAGAGACAGAGAGAGACAGAGAGAGACAGAGAGAGACAGAGAGAGACAGAGAGAGACAGAGAGAGACAGAGACAGAGACAGAGACAGAGACAGAGACAGAGAGAGAGAGAGAGAGACAGAGAGAGAGACAGAGAGAGAGACAGAGAGAGACAGAGAGAGACAGAGACAGAGACAGAGACAGACAGACAGACAGACGTATTAGAAAATTAAGAAATAATATTGTATATGACGTCAGTAGGACTAACGCGAATCATGAGCAAAAATATTCTGGGATATTTATTCTCTAAAAAAACAGTTTTAAAATTGTTTTTGTTGTCGTTCTCGCGTATTCGAGTTTCATTTTTGAGCACGACTTTTATCTGCGATCCGCTGGCGAAGGATTCAAGTTGTTGTTTCAAAACTCTCATGTGTGTAAATGGGATACACTAGGGTGAAATTAGCCAGAAAAATTCGAACAGTTCCCCATAACTGGAAAGAAAAAAACTTAAGTTTTCATTTAACTCGCAATTTGTATTTTTAATGGCCTTACGGGCTCGCCAAAATTAGGCATGATTCGTAAAATATCCAGTCATGCAGGGCCTCTAAAAATTGAGACATGATTCCATGGTGGTACATAACGTCTTGAAAAGCCCATAATACTATAATCATCTTGGAAAGAACTCTAATTCTTTAGATATGGCACATATCGATATAAACTGCGGTGGTTAGATGAACGGAAAGAGGGTACAAGCGGCAATGACAGATCTTTTTCATTGAGATGGTGTCTGGTTGGAAATCGGGGTTATCGTAGCTTTAACTAAAAACAAACTCGTAAAAAACAATTGCCGCCAACGGGAAAATCTTGTTGAGTAATGCTAAAATTATTAGCTTAATCTGTATCTGAGGTCAACAGAAACACTTACAGGAGGGAAAGTAGGAGTTCTGTTTTATTTATAGACAGAGGATTCTCTGTCTTTGTAAAAGAAAACATTGTAGAACATATTAATCGACTCTTTCGCTCCAAATAAACGAACCTGACGACGACAGCCTGTCCTACATCCATGATTCTGATCATCTGCGATTTCTTATCTTGATCTGAATGCGAAGCGATTCTGATCATCACCAACTTCGGAAACTTATATTCAGCCTTTCAGCAGATATGAACACATTCCCAACACAGCCAGGTGAATAGTCAGACGTGGTATCACGCTACTCTGACTTGAAAAGTTTTAAACGTAACTCAAAAAAACTACTGTTCACGACCCAGCGTTTCGACACTCCTGGCTAATGTCTTAATCAGGAGTGATCGTTTTGAACATGAGGTCCCTATTTATATCCTCAGAAAACAACTGATCACGTTATCTATTAATTAGATGCAAAAAAGCATCCGGTAATAAACCACCGTCATCGCGATTCTATGGAGCGTGGACGCTATTGATATCTCACGCCTCCAGACAGCGTCTTTCATGGCGGGATTGGTGGTAATAATTTTACAATTTTCCCACACAATCACATGGTTGGTTTGGCACGCGCGTTCTGACAAAGCGTGATCTTCCAAATGTGGTTTTGTTCAGCCGATGAAATCTTAATCACAGTCGTTGCACGGAATAGAACAAATCTCCTCTTTTCTCTGATCCTTCGCAAAACGACCCGCAATCTGGATCCGACTGAAAAAGAAGTTGTGGGTTTGTGATCATTCTCGTCGTGCTTTTATTTGTTTTACAGTTGTCTCGTTTTGTTTTTCACCTTTCGTTTTTCGTGAAGCGTGAACTTGAAAAAGGCCAGCTAGGAATCAACTAAAATAACCTTTTATCTAAGTTAGATTCTGCGAGAAAATCCTTTCAAACCCAAGGACCAGAATTAGCAAAGAAAACGCCGGGCAAGTTAAATGGTCGGTAGTTTACACAGGTGAGTAAAATTGCGGCAGAATTACCCTCAAATCCTGTTTGGAACTAGTCTTCGAACTTTCCCAGATGCTTTGCATTTCCGAAGCTAAAGAGATGGATATTTTCATTTTATTCAATTTTTTCGACCAAGACCAAATCAAATATCTTTATGAGAATTTGAGGTACAAAAAGAACATGTTAGTAACATTGCTGTGAAGCCAAAACCAAACGGAAAATGGTTAATGGAATGATGTCTTAGGGCCAGAAATACAGCGTACTTCCTTTCCGCCTTCATTCCCGTGCATTTTATATCACCATAATTTTGTAGTAATATAAGTATATTTGTCACCAACCATTTTTTTTCACGAGTTTGTTTCCAGTCAAGCCTCATAAGCCTCAGTTCACTCTAGACGTTACATTAACGAAGAAGATCTATCTATGCTGCGTTTCTTTGGTAGAATCCGAGTCCACATGCAGGTTCGATTTGTCGAATCCATGGAATCCGATTGATTAAATTCAGAATCAGTTTTCGGATATATTATTGCATTAATAATATCAGCCTTAACCCCTGCAATGGGGCCTTCTGGCACTCGACAAAGTAAACTTCTGGCAGTAAAAGGGTTAAAATAATGTCTCCTTAACCCTCTCGCTCCCGTTGAGGTACTTTGCTATTCTGCTTGTCCAGGTGAGAGATTTAGTAATGAAAGGGCTAATTAGTCGTCGTTTTTCTGTGAGACGTAAACAAATACAGCAGAGACTTTCTGTCCTATGTCAATACTGTAGTTATAAAACGTCTGAAATTGAAATCTATGAAAAACAACTTCTAATTATTCTCATCGTGCCTAAAAAGTCGGAAACGATTGCTCCTTTTCCAGACACTCTGATTTCTCCTGGGGTTCTGAACTTTTACCAAGCCATTCAACCCTTCGGGAATTCTTAGTTTCCCATGGACTTTCCGGCTATTTTAGTTTTAGATTTTAGATCTAGAAGTATAGATTTTAGAATGTAGAACATTGAATTACAAGTGGAAACTGATTTATGTCATCTAACCGTTTTATCAATCAACTGTCTCCAGTTAGATTTCGGTTTTCCTTTGTTACCGGATCAGACTGCGTGTTGGCGAGGGTGTGTTCAGAGATTTAAAAATAAAAAAAGAATTTACGACACAAGAATCTCTGAACAGACCACGAAAGCAACTATATGTTAAACTATCTTATGAAAATGGTAAATTCAAGGGTTTTTTATTCCGAAAAGAGTTGCGTTCTCGTTGCATTCTCATGGGCCCCCTCAAAAAACACCTTGAGTCCGCAGGGGTCCATGGACCCGCAGTTGCGAGCCACTGACTTGAAGACTAAGGTCAGCGGAATGCAGTAATGGTTTGACATTGGTCAATGTTTATTTAGCCTTTTTCCTGTGCTAAGATAAGCCGGAGCTAGGCAAAGGTAAACCGCAATAAATCTCATACAGTTCATACGAATATTGCATGTATTTATTTGCTTATCTATTCGGATTGCTCACTTTTCGATGATCAGATTCTCCCAACAGGCTTGACGCCCCAATGGATCGGGACTCCATCACCTGGTTTGAGCAGATTAAGCAAGTTAGGCGGAAAATTTCAAAAGGAATTGGCTTGTTACGACGATCGAAAGATTTTATGAACAGAATTAATTCTTTAAACACCTCTGTTTCAGCACATTTTGATTATTGTACCTTGAGGTAAGGAGTTGCTGTGTAACGTTGCAAAATTAGAAAGAAAAACCTCGAAATGAAGCAGGTCGAATTATCACGGGTTACAGTTATGACGCTCCGTCTGATATTGTCCTAAAAATACTTGGCTAGGAGAGATTACAAACTGAAGGAATACATCAGATGCCCCCTTTAATGAAAAAAGTATTGCAAGGGGAAAAGAATTACCACCTCTTTTGCTAACCGTCCTAGTTATAACTAACGAAGTCACAATTGCATTCCATCAATGCCCAAACAAAGCTCGAACGCCTTAAGAAAGTTACAGGGGTGCTAATGTCTGCAATGACCTTTCTTTATCAGAAAAGTTTCAGCGAACTGTACGTTAAACTACGTTAAGTTTGTGGAACAGCACGTTTTATCTTATCGCTAAGCTTTCAACCTGTTGACTCGGGACTTTTTTAGAGCAATTGCCAACGGCCCATTGGCTCACGTCATATATTCAAAACAACTGTTAGAAATCACGCAAGAAAACAAACACTCAAAAACAATTGAGAAAAAAAGAATCAAAAAAATAAAACGTGGTGTTCCACAAACTTAACTTAGTTTATCAAATTATGATCATGTAAAACTGTAAAGGATTGAGAACTGTATGTTTTTACTCTCTGTGACTTACTTTAACTTATGTATGTAAATTTCTTTCAAATAGAATTTTCAAATTAACAGCTTTTCTCATTTTTTTTGCACGACCCTCTTAAAAGTAACTTTTTTGTTTCTTCTTGTCCGCAAGTGCTGTTCCTAAGTGGTTATTTACAAGTTGAGGGGCCACCGTGCTTAAGTAACTGTAAATAAATAAACAGATAAGTAAATAAATAGATAGATTAATAAATAAATAATTAAATTAGTAAATAAAATAAAATAATCCGAAGACCTTTGATTTGACGTCGTTATCTATGAGGAAGTGAAATTCTCATCATTTAGTGATGTTGATGCAAGGACCGTATTTTTTCATCACTTATTTAAAACATGAGTGGTAGTTGCCACAAGAGTCGTACCCAGATATCATGATGCGTCAAATTGATGATATTTACCAACTATTTTCGAGTTATAGGTCATTTTAACCAAGTAAACTTGCATGTACCTTTTGCTGGCCACGAAATCAGAGTAGCACTACATTTAAGAAAATGACTAATACTTCACCTGGTTGCGAAAAAAGACTATTTACCATCGTACGAGAAAAGAATATTTAAATACTTATGGTGCGTTTATTTGACCGAATTTCGGAATAAAAAATACACTCCAGGATAATCCAGAATAGCTGTTTTAAATACTCCGGAATTATAATAGCAGTTCAATCGAACCGATATTCGGCTAAGTTCGAATTATTCCTGAATCGGGTTAATCGAACGCACCCTTAGTCTACGTCTTGGGATCTGAAACACAGGTTATTCGGGAAAAAAACTGTGCTGACAATCTCCCTCTCTCATGAGGTAAATTTATTGGAGACAGAAAGATATCTTGCCTCCCGACTCTAGATATTTAAGGTTACGATCCCCTGATGCCCCCTACTTTCACTGCCGAACCTCGTTGCTGTTTTTACTGTTGATAATAATTTCTGAGCACTGCTTCTCTGAATAGCCCTCTTAAATTAGCTTTTGAAATTTAAGGTGTATGTATCCCGGAGGAAGAGGAGAGTATGCTAGTCTTCCTGGCTGTGGTCTTTTGAGATTGCATAGTACTTATAGACATGACTTGAAAATTTATGCATCAGATGAAGGACGAGTGCAAATGACCGCGGCAGCATTTGCAAAGGTACGAGTTTTTGTCAATACAATTCGTATATCATCGCTTGTTCATAAAGTAGTTAACAGTTTGGCCAGTGGAATGGCGTGATATGTTAAGTTGGGGGCTTAATACAGAGGGAATTTGGAAGCATGCTTCCTTTTTTCTTCCTTTTTAAAGTTTATAAGTCCAATCCCCGAAAACTCCAGACAAGACACTCAGCCACCGTAAAATGAATTATTTAAGAACGTTCTACGTTCGTGAATAACTTTATAAAAACTGTAAAATATGAATAAACAACCGCTTCAAATGCTAATTAGAATATTGATAACAAATAAAAAATTACTTGGTATAAGAAACTCCAAGTAGAATTGAAAAGCTTTTGTGATATTGTTGGAGCCAGAACAAAATTCGCATCTGTAAGAAACAGAGCTTAAAATCTGATAGTGAACATAATGAGGGTCCATTCACCACTGATAACTGACTTTTTTTGTTCCATGTTTAGGGTCTGTTGGCATTGGAAGGAGAACTAACCCCGATTTTGATACATCTAGTACGTTGTGATAAACATGCGACTAAGATGTTGGACACCGTGGGAGACCCTCAGAATTTGAAGTACAAGTAAGCCACCAAATGAGAAAGTTATTTTGTCTATGCAATCGTTTTATAATTGTAAATGATCTGCGTTTAGTTACGCAACTAATGTTCAGGTGATTAACACCAGAATCGGAAGCCGTACTTCCTGTTTCCGAATTAAAATTGTACTTCAAAGCACTAACCCATGAAAAGCCAAGTAAATATACTAGAAATATTTAAAGAAAAAAGTTCAGGCCTTCTGGCAGTCCCAAGTTTCCTAATTTTTTTTTTGTAATTTGCTAATTTCCCTACCTTTTAAAAAGAATGCCATGATTTTCATTCTTTTACTTTTTTTTTTTATTTTTAAAAACTATTTCGTGAAATTCCCTTTTGTCTTGATACTGCCAGGATGATTTCATATTTTCTGCTGACTGAAGAAAAACTCCACCGGATTTTATTTCTCTCCATTTCATTGTATAATTTGTACTTTTGTGGTATTGTTATTCGAAACTAATCACAAAAAACTTTTACTTCTGTATTACTTTATTTGTACGTTTTCCTACTTTATTTCTACTGTTTCTAAAATTTTCGTTCAACATTTATCCTACCTTTTGCCATAGACTCGCCAAAAAGCCTGGAAGTTGCCAGGGAAAACAATGGCCGTTGTTTTGAGTTTATTGTCTTTGGCAAGCGGTTTTCTTTACCCAAGTACATCACTTCCTGCATAATTTTTTTGATGTACATTTATAAAAATAACATTTTTCTAACGCCAGTCAATATTACAAATCAACGGGGAAATGTCTCGGATAGAAAAGAGTAACCGACCGTACAGTTTCTCGTAGAATGTGGAATTAATTTAGATTACATTTACAGATTGATTTTAAATTGAACTCGAAGCCATGTGATTGTCTTTATTAATTGTTGTTCGAATAAACTGTGATGTTTGTTTTTATATTGAGAACAACGATTCCAGAAGACGAAGGATTGAAGTAAGACTGCTTTAGGAAGCTGTGTATTTTTAATCTTTCTTTCTCTACCGTAAACTGACGAACCATTATCGTCATTGTAACGCATTGTGGCATGTCACTGTATAGCGATTCCTTGGGTTGACCCACAGGAACACCGCCAGTTCATGAGAAAAAGATTTTCTTCAGCAGTTTTTTGTTTAACTGTTGAACTGAGTTATTGATTAATTCAGGAAGGTTTAGAGTTAATTCAATTTTCTTAACTTTTAAGGATTAAAAGCAAGCTTCACGAGTTTTTAAATTTGGACAAAGATTTGACGGAGGCTGACTATGAGACGGTAGGTCAACTGAAATTATACCGTAGCTCTTATGATGAGTTGATCAGTAGTGAAGAAAATTGTATTAGGCAAAAATTATACTAAGGTTATAGGAGGAAAGTGTACTTCTCTTTACACTTCCCCTTCCTCTTTCTTCTGCACTTATGCTTGCACTTTCTCATACTACTTTATACTTACACCTACTAAACCTGCGTCGATGGTGCTGTGTACATAATCGATTAATAGTTGTCAACAGTCATTGGTAAACAGTGGATTCACAGTGCATACACTTCATTTAACTCTTGACACCGCAGACAGTATCCGCTGACTGTCGCAGATACCATGAAAAAATATATTACAATTACAAATAAAACTGTCGCAGGCAATTCCGTCCTTCGCAACACTGATGCGGCATTGTCGTCGACCTCATCGCGGCCGTAACGGTTATCGGGAGACCACCCTTTGCGTTTGTAGGCGATGGTGTGATACGTTATTTTGTTCCAAACTATTTGCTAGGAATAGCAACGTGCAGCAGTCTACCATGGACAACATTCTGTCAAATATCGCGTTTCATCTTTATCAGATTCGTCTTTTTTTACGTTGTACAGAAACTAGAAAAATGAAGTAAAAAAAATTGGACTTGAAATTGCGCTGTTTGAAGAGTAAACTGTGACTGACTGCTGTTGTCGATGAATCGATCGTTGTTAATAACACTGGAAAACTTGAAACAATATCAGTTAATCAATGCATCGCCCGCCTGCAGGTGTAAAACATGCAGATGCAGTTGGATTTCCACTTATACCAGAACTTGAAGTTGCACCAACACTTGAAAATGCACCTAGCCTGTGCACCTGGAGTTTCACTTTGCACTTGCACTTGCCCTGCACTTGTTCTTGTACTGGTAGTTACATTTGAATTCTCCTGATCGTGCACACTCCGCTGCACTTATACTTACATCTGCACTTCTGTCTCCACTTCTGTTTGCTCCAGGACTTTCTCTTGCACTTCCAGTACCCGAAGCTACACTTTCTTCTGCACCTGCTCATGAACATACACTTACAGTTACACTTGTACCTCCGCTTGAAGTTTAACTTACTCCTGCACGTAAACTTGTACTTATTTTTACTTATTTTGTACTTTTGTTTATCTTGTACTTATTTTACAAGTATTGGTATAAATTTGGTATAAACCAATACTTGTACCTTCAAATTGCTCTTAGACTTGCACCGGCTCCACCAGCTGCACTTGCCACCAGCAAACGCACCTTCTTCGTCACACTTACCTGCACTTACACTTGGAATTGCACCATCTCTGCCACTTGTTATTGCACGTGCGTTTGCACTTTTACCTTCACTTACCGCTACACCATCACCTGCTCTTGCATATGCCCTTTCAATTACACCTCTACCAGCACTTCCACGCTCACGTGCAACTGCTTCTACGTCAGCATTTGACTTTTCACTGTTTCTCATTACCTCTTGTTGAAAACACAGACAAAAAATCTCTTTAAAAGGGTGAGATGGGTATTTAAATTTCAAGTATTTTTCAAAATATATCAGAGCGAGTTACCCAGTGTAATTTTCATCAAAATGAGAGGTAAAACTAACAACAAATCTCGTAAAAGAGTCTCGACAAATCACTTGAAGAAAATATACGGCAAACGATCTCTTCTTACGATTTGTTTACCGTTTTCAGACAGCTTAGCACACTTTCGGGCCACAATACATGTCTGAATCTTTTTAAATATTCGTTCATGAAAAATTCTTCTTGCACAAGTTCTTTGAACTATTTTTCTGCGGTTGTGAACGCTTTCGAAGTCGAGTCGAACAAAAACTGAAGTAAACGTCGTGTACAGGGCTGGAACTGACGTACAAGACCGCATAGGGGACTAAAACTGACGTACAAAATTTCCTTCCATTTACCACAATCTAGGCTTCAATTTTTTGTGAAGTGAATGAGAGTTAGCCATCCATATATAGAGATCACTGCTCGTAGAAAACCAGAGGGATTGGGAAACTGCTTTACGAGCGAACGTTTTTCTGTGCCGGTAGTTTCCTAACCCTTTTGGTTTTCTACTTAGAATAACAAGGTTGGCTAGAAACCATGAGCAGCTGTCAACTTCAAAAAGTATAAAATAAAACATATTCCGAAGAATAAAGTTATCTTGAAAACACAAGATATGAGTCAATACAAGATAAAACTATTTTTGAAACTGTGATATTTCGACAGATATTTCGACTATTGTTAGCCCGATACTTCTACTATTGTTTATGCTCAACCGCTTTATTCGTGATGGTGAGAATCTCTAATTAGCATCACAGCGTCTCAACATCTCAGTATGTAAATAAAGATTACCGGTAGTGCTTCCTAATTCCGTCTCGATGATGTCATCACACCTCCTGTATATAGACTCTGGCATGTTATTGTAATATCATTCTGTCTGAGGATGACTTTGAAATAAAGTCGAAATATCACAGTTTCAAAAATAGTTTTATCTTGTATTGACTCATATCTTGAGTTTTCAAGATGACTTTATTCTTCGGAATATGTTTTATTTTAAGGCTGGCTAGCTTGGGAAGATCAATGCTCGTCCAAAACTATTTTCAGTTTTAATGAAAATTAAAATGCTATTGCACCTTCACAGTGTAGCTACTCTCTGAAGTTCACGTTGCTAGTGCCGAATTTTTTCGTTAATACCGCTAAATGAAATTTTTTGGAACTGAAATGTAAATGGTTGGACCTGTGTGAGGTCAGCTTTTTTACGATATAATCTTAATACATTAATCATTAAGCTTTAAAATTTATTTAGAAATTATGGCGTAAAGCTAGTGAAACACTGGCGTTTCTTCGTTCAATGATTGAATGGCTTTTTCGTTTGTAATGGATTAACAATTTAGGGTTGGCGATAACATGCAAGAAGGTGGTAGCACTATCGTTGGTCAGTAGGCAGAGCACTGTTCTAACACATCGTTTAACTGTTTAAATTACCGATGAAAATCCTTTGTCAAAGTACGAAAGAAAAAAGAATAACTTGGATACTAACACCACAGCAACGCATAATGTAAAATTTACTTAAACATGATATTATCAATATCAATGTTTCAACGACTATTGGTAAAATTTCCAAATTGAGGCAAATAACTTCGTGGCAATTGAGACAGATAAAAAGATGTTGGCACAGCTCGAGCTGTATTTATAGTCTTAATATCGCATGATCACTCTAGGTTATTCTTTCTATTAGATAATACCGACAAGTTCCGTATCCCAAGTAAATGCTTTAAAGTTTATCAAAAACCCTCGCAAGATGTGTCATCGCTTGTACTCACTTGTACAGTCGTTGACCTCGCAGTTACGTGAACTCATTAAAGATCCTGATATTGATCCAAAAGGTAAGCGATGTGAGCCAAACTCGTCCGTAATCTGATGCTTAATTGGTGGGTTTAGGTAACAGCATCTGGTGGTCACTTCAACCAAAGAATCTTATTGACTGTTATTATATGTGACCACCACTTCGGCTATGGAACTTTTACCTTTTAAATCTTTAGGGATTCGTGGTAACCCTCTTGCTAAGGATCTAAGTCAACCCAACAAGAATGCCTATGACGACGTCCTTAAAGCAATAATATTTTTAATGCGAAAGAAAGAGACTGAACAGCTTTTTTATTCCAAGAGCACGCGTTCTAGGCATCCAAAAATAAGACGAAATAAGGATTCCAGGTCGTTGGTTTGGCAACAGTGGCTTTCTAAAATGACAACCATTTACCGTTCAGTGAATTTAGGTTTGTAGAAACACTACAGTGTTTATTTAAACCTTGCATTTCAAGAAATTAATCATTTACCGTTCGATAGATGTGACGGACGAACCAGAAGGGAATCGTCTGTTACGTGTTTTTTGCTGGGCTTTGATTTATATACTCCGATTACCATCCAATGTAATTTTTGTGGAAAAAAACCTTTGGTGATCTACATTTTTTTTTCATTGAAGTTTTCTTCTAGGATCGGTAAGTAATACGACAATTTTACAAAAATTTTCTAGATTTTTTCCAAAAATTAAAAAAAATTAATTTTTTTTTTCACTTTTAGTTAAAAAATACCCAAGTCATTAAAATATGATGTTTAAATTTAGCAGACTTGACCATGGAAAAATAAGGAGGAACAAACGAACAAATGTTATCGAAATTTAAAAAACTAGGATAAAATTTTTTTTCTCGAGTGCAATACCATCTTAACTTCCTTTTCATTAAAGTGCCTACAAAGTGAATATTAAGTTGGTCTTACTTGAAAGACCACTCGAAATTATTTAGGAACTGCTGTTGTAGTTTCTGCATATCTCGCTTCGTTTTTGTAGA
Source organism: Nanipora kamurai (assembly GCA_036872915.1). NCBI lineage: Eukaryota > Metazoa > Cnidaria > Anthozoa > Scleralcyonacea > Helioporidae > Nanipora > Nanipora kamurai. The sequence goes on along the minus strand of JBAHVQ010000481.1, from coordinate 35,567 downwards.
TATTTCAGTTTGTTTGATATGTAAATGAGACGGCCAGTGACGTCATAAGGATGAGAAAACATTTGGACGAATTGACAAATACGTCATAACTCATCCATTGTATCAAGGAAATCAATTGAAACTTCATCAAGTGGTACAATTCAAAATGCTAAACCCATCCTCGTTAATATATTTTGCCCATGGCGACATATTCGTCCTCATATCCCTCAAGTCTATTAAATATAAATCTTTCCAGCCTTTTCGTGGGCACATCTTTTATTCTCAACGACTTACAATAGCATAATTTACGAATGACATCATGAATTTACTTGCAAAGGTTACTGGGATCGATATTCGGACAACGCTGTTGTCTGTTGCATTTCAAAATGGTGTTAAATTTCAATTTGAAATGAAATATGAATTATGGATGA
>JBAHVQ010000481.1:21325-31568 GCA_036872915.1 Nanipora kamurai | reverse complement strand
TGCCGCCATCTTGGCTTCACTCAATAATGTGCAAAATCATTGCAGCTAGCGTTCCAGTCTTATTTGAGTTCACTGCTTGCAGTACGGCGCCACGTGATAGGTAATAGTGCAATTAGTTGCGTGACCAGAGAGATTTTAACGTTGTTCGTGCCCAGCTTTGGTAGTAATGATGAATAAAGTAAATGGTTTGAACCTGGGAGAATCATGACATGCTTGTGAAAGTTGATCGTCCAGGTTAGTGTAGTCTTGAGAAAGGCTGTTGGTAGAAATGACTGGCTTTTCGACAGCCTTAGCGGCTTTCATCTTCAGAGTCAAGATGCTGAGGTTGTGGAAACGTCAGTCATTTCTACCAACAGTCTTTCTCAAGACTACACTAACCTGGACGATCAACTTTCACAAACATGTCAGTAATAGTGAAGGGTAATGACCGCCATGTCCGAGTACAAATTCATACCAGTAAACATGGTGACAAAAAAATAAATTTAGTAAAACGTTTCTGCTGCATGATCTGCTTTTTCGTGGTGTTTCCGAGGTCACGTCACTACTTATTAGGCAAATTAGACATTTACCGCCAAAAATACCGTGAGTTTTGAAGATTAAAACTCCAAAATTTTATTTAACTCACTTTCTTCAACGCATTTTCTGGGTTCACAGGTCCATGTCTTATTTCAAGAAGGTCGGGGTCATGTGACATGTTAGTACGAGTTGCCTGATTGCTATCTGTGTGTTTAGGGGAAGTGTTAATTATTGAACATGCATGTTTATATATGTGTGTGTGTGTGTGTGTCGGTCGAACTGTATGTGCGTATATGAATGCCCGTAAAATAGATTTGGTTGGAAGGACATTACGCCAGACAATCTCTTGATAAACTCATTATCCCTGAATTTTTTGTATAGTTGTAAACATGTAACTGCATGGATGTATCGTAAGGACGCATCCTTCAAGTCACAAAGATGCATCGTAAGGGTGCTTTACCCGAGGGATAAGTGACCCTGAGAACCTTATCCTCAGTGATGAATGGCTTGTTTAGGAATTCAGTGACCTTATTTAAGACCAGAAATTATGCTAACCCTAATCTTGAGCCTGGTGAGAACAAATATCCTGAGATATTTGGAGTGTGTGTTAAATGTGCTCTAAAAAATCTGTGTAAAAAGTTTTTGTCACCCATTGAATAAGACTAACTATACACGTCACGTAATCTGGAGTATTATTCAACTTCTGGAAATTTTTATTTCAATAAAAGAATATAAAACTTAATGTGGTTGCATAGTAAGTAAATTATGGCTGGATATTTTAGTCGTTATTTGTATTCTGATTCGTCTTACGGGCTATACAAAACATGATGTGAATCGATATCCCGCCATACTTTGCACTAACCGACCGATAAGGTATGTGTATTTCAGGACTGCAATCCTTTTGATTGATGCTGAGGGTAGATGCCAGTTATTAAGTTTAATGTACTCAATTCCAACTCTTCGCCAGCAAAATATATTTAATAAACACTGCACAGGGTCACCTGATTTATTTCGACGTTGGAAGGTCTTACAGTTGCACACTTTTTATGTGAACCTAAAATCGAAAGGAAGACCGGGCATCCATGATTGGTATAACGTACGGAGAGAATTGACGCGAGTGTAATTAAATGTTAAGTGTATCTGTGATATAGAATAAAGTAAAACGACTTCAAATACGACTAAAGACTTTATGTTTAAATGAGCTAAGTGAAAAGTGGAGAACGAGTGGATTTCAATCGCTTTTGTATACCGTACAGTATGGCGTACTTCGATCGTCGTTCCGGTCAGTCAACAGTAGGATACCACGTACCTTTAAACTTAGGACATTCTGGAAACAAAACTTATTGATTTAGAAACAATTTATCCAGCTGAAGGAGTGTACGCAAACAATGCAGCCGTCGACTGATTAATCACCGCGTGCTTGCAATGAGAGAGATGTGTAATCTTTAAGTATCGATTTTGAATACTTATTTTGATGCATGTATGTCTGCTCAACTTTCAGTCCGTATATGTCTCTTTTGCCTTTATCTGTCCTGTGAAAAGCATAACTGGATGTTTGCATCGGTATTTGTAAAGTTTTTTTTTGTTTATTTGTTTAATTTTAGAGTCTATTGATACACAGAAAGAATTGAAGTCATCTTATCTTGCTATGCAAGCGTCTTTATTATCTGTGCCAGTAGGCACACAGTCCACGGAATCTCCCGGTGAAGAAGGGAAGAAATATATCAGATCAACGATTTCTTCACCGACGCTTTTTAAAACGCAGAGAGGTGCATCGAGTCTTCGGGCATCCCTTGGTAAGTTTGATGATGTACGTACCTCACCAATATTAGCCGAGTTGACAGTCCACACTTAGTGATAAATCAAGCTTTTTCCTCTTCGATTAAATGACAGGGAAGACAGTACTGAAAGAAAAACAAGGTTAAAGTGCTCCGAAAAATCAAATCAAATTTATTTCACACTGTTTACACGAATTATTACACGTGTATAAATGCTGAACAGAAAGCTTGTCCACATGGGAGTTTGGTAAATATCAGACGACTAGAGGACGTTCGTCAAGCTCGTTCTCTCAGAAAAATGATTTCTGAGCCCCAGACGGGAATCGAACCCGCAACCTTCTGATGACCGGTGAGACGCTCTAACCATTGAGCTACCACGACTCAGATGCTGAGCGAGGATGCAGGTTCGTCATATGTATTGCCCAAGCGGAAGTCACGATATGATAATAATGATGGAAATACTTAAATACTTAAACACTGATTACTTAAGTAAATGAAAACAAAAGTTATGATACAAAGTATGAGTGCAGTGATCAAAGTAGCAATGCTTTCATGTTGACCACTGCTTTTGTAGATTTGTTGTATTGAAGTGCACTAAGTGCAGAATAATTTGAACAATTTTGCTGGCCTATATTTTATTATATGTTATCTAATAACGATAGTGAGTGACAACGTCTATGAATTTAAATTTCATACAAGCTATCACTGTGTCTGTTTTTCATGAAGGTGTTTTTGGTATTGAATTCTAAAAGATGAGTAATTGGTTGAATTCTTGATCTCAATTTGAATGGTTTCCCGTATTTTTGATATGATAAATTTAAAAGTGAATATTCCATAGTTAGTTTTATTATTGTTTTATTATGGTGGCCCGATACAGTTTCTTCAAAAATAGAAGAATTCAATTCCTACCATTTAATTTTTAAATTAATGTTATTATGTTAAATTATTATATTTATTGTATTATATTTTTATTATATTTATTATATTATATAAATTATTATTATATGTTAAAATTAAATTAGTGTTATCAAGGGAGAATCAACTATAACGTACAAGGTAAAAAAAAATACAATTTGTACATCAAGGTCTACTGCTTGGGAAAATGTTCATGCAGTACTTATTGCGAGAGTTTCATTTCATTATGGCTTCTAAATATCATTCTGGCTGTATAACGGTCCCCTTCTCTTCCCTTTTTTCTTTACAATTGGTGTTCATGTGCGGGCGATTTTAAAAAATTCTTCAATGTCCAATTTTTCCTAAAACTTATTATTTTCATTGAACTGTGTGGACCACTTTGTTTCATAGAAAAGTTTTTGATGATGAAAAATCTTATTTTTTAAATTGCACTATTTTTCATTCTTCTCAAAAACTACTTACTCACCATTTTTTGACTTCAGCTGGACTTCCCATTCCTAAAATTTGACCAGAGAAGACCGTTTTTCTTATTCATTCACTTACTGGATTTATCTGATCACGCTTTATCTATATTTTTACATGAAATCTTTGAAACCCACTAAAGTTCTACCTAAGGACTCAAAGGGTTATAAAATACAGTTGAAGAATCTAATGACGTCAAATATCGAAAAGATCATTGTAACGAATCTAATCCTGTTTTTAATCAAAACTATCCACATACTTCCCTCGAGACATTTCAGGTGAAAACAACTCAAAATTATATAATTTAGTTAACATTACACTATTTTAGTATCTCGATTTTAGTAATCGAGAAAAATATTTTAAATCGGCTGAAGGCAGGGCTGTCCAAAAAATTGGAAGTAGCGAAAGAACAAAATGAAGAGGATGACTGAAGACGTTCGACGCCTCCCTACGGGACAGGCAAGCAGGCATGAACAATTTTGTAATGGGAAGACACGCTTTTTCCGACACGATTTTGTTTTCAACTTTTACGCACTGTTCAAGTCCCGTCTGGAGCTCAGAGTTTTTCTGAATCCATTGCGTTCCACAGTTTCATAAAAATTCCACAAAAATTTCCTAAGACAATTTTTTTATCTTTTTAGGCCCAGTATTTTCAGTTCCTGGTGGTGTTCGTAAGCTGGCTCTTCAAAGTGCTGTTCCAATGGCTAATGTAGTTCCTCGTCAGAAGACATCGTTATCATCAGATGAACAGTTTCTACTTGATGTCACAGGTACTGTTAAAAACCATCTACAATATTATAATTATATATAAACTTTACGATGATGCAAACATCACGTTGTATGTCATCTTACCGTTTAACTCAGAGCTACTTGTGCCGCTGTATTCAACTAATCAAAAGAATTAAAACATTTTGTGGTTTTAGACCACAGGATGAGTGCAAATTTTACATAAAACTTTGGAAACTAATGTTGAAACTGTCCCTATTTTGCCCATCCTTTACAAAGTATCTTTTCGAATTAATTTAAAAATACTACAATCAAATTTAACCTCAGCTGGTTTGAAATATTTTTAACTTTAAGCTCCCAACCACATACGCAAATACGATGGATAAACGAATTAGAATATACTTTTCTTTGAAAAATTTCTTTATTAACTCTTTTATGGCACGAAGCTCGTTTATAATACATAATTGCTAAGATAAAAAGTCGTCATAAAAAGTATTATAAAGTATTGTAAAGCGAGATCTCAGACTTGAAAATTTCCTCCTAATCATTCTGTATCTGTTGTTGGCTTCATATTCCCTGCATTATATAATTCATTTGGATGAAGACTAGTCAGACTCGAGAGATTGCAAAATATCAAAAACTTATGATTCTCGGATACTGAATTGTTTCTTTAATCATTAGATCAAGGGGAAGTCCACAGTGTCTTATCCTCGATCCATCCCTTGAAAACGTTGCATGGCTGTATTCCGCTTAGACAAATGGAGAACTTCTTGAAGGAAATTAGCGAATTTCCCACTCCAGAATTTACTCCGGACAGCACGCCCAGAGGAAGGCTGGCACCAAACGGGTTTCAGTCGAAACCGCAGAGTGGTGGGTCACCTTTGATACGCGAACTGGCCGCCGGTATTCCCAAGGGAGAAGATGGTATTGATATGTCCGAATTCGAAACCAATGAATGTTATGTTGAAAAAGTTACTACAGTGTAATTTTTTAAAACTAGTAATATTTGTTTGGATTCGTTCTACCTGCGACTCGGATCCAATACTGTTGGGGCGAAGGACCCGGAAAAAATTGTGCTCGTCGGGCATCCCTGCAAGTAAGCAGTTCAACTGCTTAAACACGGAGCGATTACATAAGTGGAGACTGAGTAGCTCAGTCATTTGATATTTAAAATACAATAACTACCTTATTGGTTGGCGTTTGATGCCGAATTCGTATGCATTTTCTGCTTTGAATTACACTTAACTACAATAAATTATGTCCACGAGATAGAAAAATATATGGCTTATAGGCACAAGTTACTTATTTTCACTAAAGGAGGATTTTTTTTACAAAGTTCTAGAGTTCGTAAACTGAATTTCGGCAGATAATTGAAGAATGTGAAGCTCTGGATTAACATCATACTTCTGGTCATGTTTACTGTTAACAAACTAGCTATGTTCTGTTACGCTGAAATGCATTTTAGGAGGTTTTCTCTCTTATGTGATCGCTCCGTGTTTTGGTACTGTTTCCGAAGTATCGCCGACATTATCGAGGACAGGCAGATTTTGTCTGGACCAGAAGGTTTTTGGACTTGTTAATACAGAGATATTCTAACTTCTTATGCATATTTACATCTTAATATAATGTATTTGGGGGAAATGTATTTTAAATTTAACAAACAATTATGAGGTAATGATGCATTGTAAAACTGCAAGTTGCTTCAATGAGGTATGTTTTAATAAATAAAAGGACTAAGCCATGTTGGCTATTTTTATGATCCAGAAAACTTCATAAAGTGTTTTCTTTAGCAGCGCTAATAGGAAATTGACTTCTCTATTATGTTGATGGAGGGATGGATGGATGGACAGATTGATTGTTTGATTGATTGGTTGGGTGGTTCATTGATTGATTAATTGATTGATTAATTGAATGATTGAGCGGGTGCTTGTTTGATTGGTTTGTTGATTGTTTGGTTGATTGATTGATTGATTAGGTGATTGAGTGTTCGTTTGGTTGAGTGGGTGATTGGTTGTTTGATTGAGTGGGTGATTGCGTGTTTGTTTGTGTGGGTGATTGTTTGATTGATTGGCTTGTTGATTGATTACTTGAATGATTCATTGACTCATTGATTCATTGAACACCAAGAAAGTGGTCAGACAGCCTGACCGACTCGTTGACCAATTTATTTGCTCCCATGCAAATGTTAAGTATATGGTAAAGTTTACGGTAAAAAGATTGCTGACAGCCAACCCTTTTGCCTCAGAAGCGAACAAACAGCTGAGAAATTTATAATCTTGACTGAACACTCATAGGTCAATTTCACTTTTTATATTATTTGGGAAACGAGGAAAATTAAGAGCCGTTTCAAAACATCCACCGATCTAATGTTATTTACAACAGTGATGCGAGGATCCAAGTAAGAGCTGCTGAGTGTAATAACCATCACACAACCGCCGTATTGAAGAAGTGCCCAAATTACTATTTCGTTTGCAACTTAGCCATCTACTGACGATATTGGTAGGAAAGGCTTTACTTTCTATGTAAGTATAGGAAATTTATTAAGGTTAGTCGATACAGTCGATAAGTTGGCTAGCACCAGTTTTGGCCTCAAAAATTGTGCGCAAATTATGAACGTAACGACGTGCTGCAATTTTCAGTTTGTCACTTTTAGACGGTAACGAGGCGCAAGTTTGAAAGGTCATTGTTGCTAAGAGAGTTCGCGGATTACTTACGCTTTTTAACCTCTTTTGTTTTTCATTTGTTCTCTCTTTGTACTTTCGTTTGTTCTTTTGTTCCTGGTATCGGATATATTGGACGCTGAGCATTAAATCCTGCATAGTTCACACGAACGACGTAAGCACAAGGACAAGATCAGTACGAAAACAAAGCAAGACCCCTCACCCGAGACTTCTGAAGACAAAAGAATTTTTGTTTGTTTTGTCTTTTGTTCGGTTCTTGGCTAACACTTGGACTGTGATTTATGCTCAAGACGATCTTCATTGCTCTGTTTTGCCCTTTGCGATTTTTTGACTTCATTCCTTTGTTTTGACTTTTGTTTTGTCCTTATGTTTGTGCTCACATGTGAACCAAGCCAAAGGGTTAAGGCTGAAAATGTTTTTCTTCATTTTTCTCGAAAATACTAATATACCAATTTTTTGGGGTTTAATTTGCTTTCCTCAGCTATACCTTTTGCCTTTCATTAAACAGAAAGCGGTGTTCATTAAAGCGACAGTTATCTTCAATAGTGCCTTTCAAACTTCAACAACGCCAATTAAATTATAATTACGCTAAAAGTAAATTTATTTACAAGTAATTGAATATCCCGTTAAATTGAAGTTCGATAATGTCGATGTAAAAAACGTTAACATTTATGGTATTTCATTGGCGTCAATCAAAATTCAACAAGAAAAATGGGGAAATCAACAAAATAAAAAGTCAATTAGCGATAATATGTGGGTATACGTTGTACATACAATTACACAAGATAGCACTTAAAACGTTTTCACATGTATGCGGCTAGACTGAACGTTGTAATGACTGAGCCGAGAAAGAGAAAGAGAATTTCGAAAGAAGATAAGGTAGGGTTCGTAAGGGCTTTTAACCCTCCTTTCTTTGGATGTTATCCTTGTGGCAGTTGAGCGATTGAACCCCAAAGTATCCGCCACTGTAAGATATAGTCTTGCTCTGGTTCTTCAAAAAACAGTATTAACCTTTCCATGTTATCCTGTGAATTCTCTGTATCCTTTGTTCAGTCCTCTTAACGCTTACTCTAGCCGCACACATCTGAAAACGACGTTTCAAGAGCTATATCTTGTGCGACAATTTCCTGTAGACATTGCCAGTTTTGGTAATTGTTGTTACCAGTCTTCTTCATACAACATATATCAATATACACGCGTTATCGCTAATTGACTTTTCATTTTATTTTGTTGATTTCCCCATTTTTCTTTTTGAATTTTGATTGACACTAATGAAATACCATAAATGTTAATGTTTTTACATTGATGTTATTGCACTTCAATTTAACAAAATATTTAATATTACAAATGAATCTACTTTCAGCGCAATAAAAGTTTGATTGGCATTGTTGAAGTTTGAAAGACACTATTGAAGATGACAATCGCTTTAATCAGCACCGCTTTTGCATTAACTTTTAGTGTCCAAGGTTTTTTTCCGAAAATTGCTCCCTTGAGTGTTTGAAATTGTTTAAAAACGTTTGAAATATTACAGAGACAATACCGAACCACGTTCAAAAAACCTTCGCAGTAACATTGTTAACCAACGGAATCGTTTTGTTTTGTTTTTAAATTACCAGTTTTTACATCCTTTGTACTCCAGCTGGAGTTTCCCTCTGCCAAATGAAATTGCTAAACATTTGCCAGAACAAGATTTTTGAAGTCTACGGAAGTCGTTGTCAAGGGTCCAGGGGTATAACATCCATAACATGCATCAAAAAGCATCATTGTGACCAGCCAAATCCATTACTTGTTCAACAGAATTTACTTAACCCTCTAGCGCATGAAATTTTTTTCTTTGTTTGTATGTACTCTCCTTTTCTTTATTTTTTCTAAGTGTCCGATATATCGGACACTGCTTTGCAGGAGAAATGTCTTAACATTTCTGGTGTAGATTTAATGAACTAAGATTTAATATTTTAGATTTAAGATTTAATTTTAATATTTTAACTTTTCTGAGAAAATTTTAAAATGATCCAAAAATCGTCAAAAAGGCTGGGTTAACCCTTTTACTTTTTGTGAAAATTTCTGACCTCTAAATCTTCCTAAATCGTTCGGCTAAAAAGTATCAAATAATTAGAAAAGTGAATTATTCGCTCTAAATTTTAATATTTTACATATTCTGAGAAAATATCAAAATGATCCAAAGATCATCAAAAAGTATGGGTCATCTAAAATCTGACATCTAAAATTTCCTAAATTTTCCCACTAAAAAGTCTCAAGTAATTAGCAAAGTGATTGATTCGCTCCAAATGTTTGTATTTTAACTCTTTTATGAAAATTTTAAAATGATCCAAAAATCGTCAAAAAGCATGGGTTAACCCCTTTACTTTTTTGTGAATTCTTCTGAGCTCTAAAATTTCCTAAATTTTTCGACTAAAAGTTCTCAAATAATTAGCAAAGTGAATTATTGGCCCTAAATTTTCGTATTTAAACTTTTTAAAGAAAATGTTAAAATGATCCAAAAATCGTTAAAAAGCATAGGTTAACCCCTTTACATATTTGTGAAAATTTCTGACCTCTAAAATTTTCTAAATTTTTTGACTAAAAATTCTCAAATAATTAGCAAAGTAAATTATTCGCCCTAAATTATAATATTTTAACATTCTAAAAAAAAATTTAAAATGATCCAAAAATCATCAAAAAGCATCGGTTAACCCTTTCGCTTTTTGCGAAAATTTCTGACCTCTAAAATTTTCTAAATTTTTCGACGAAAAAATTCTCAAATAATTAGCAAAGTGAATTATTCGCCCTAAATTTTCGTGTTTAAACTTTTTAAAGAAAATGTTAAAATGATCCAAAAATCATCAAAAAGCATGGGTTAACCCCTTTACTTTTGTGTGAAATTTTCTGACCTCTAAAATTTTCTAAATTTTTCGACTAAAAAGTCTCAAATACTTAACAAAGAAAATTATTCGCTCTAAATTTTAATCTTTTAACTTTTCTGAGAAAATTGTAAATTGATCCAAAAATCGTTTAAAAGCATGGGTTAAACACTTTACTATTTTGTGAAAATTTCTGACCTCTAAAATTTTCAAAATTTTCCGATTAAAAAGTCTCAAATAATTAGCGAAATGAATTATTCCCTCTAAATTTTAATATTTTAACATTTTAAAGAAAATTTTAAAA
>JBAHVQ010000479.1:104540-117112 GCA_036872915.1 Nanipora kamurai | reverse complement strand
AGTGTGGCTAAAGAAAGTGTAAGATCACTCAAATGCAAACAAGATCAGCTGATGAATCTATCACAAATTTGATTGTATGTTTATCATGGACAAATACATGGAAATTATAAAGAGGCTTAAGGAAATGGAACTATATAGTATCATTATGATGGTATTGAAGTAGTACAAAAAATGAAGAACTTAATTTTTCAATTTTCGCTAATATTGGTTCTAATAAAGAGATCTGGTTCAAGGGAAAAGACGTAGCAACAGCTCCAGGTTATAAGGACACTGATTATGCAATAAGAGTTCACGTTGATCTAAAATACAAAATGGAGTACAAAAATCTAAGGGGTGGGTGGCACATGCTACCCCTTAAAAACGCAGGGCTGCAAATAATTCTTTTAGCTTAGCAGGACATATATCTGATCACTTTCAGTTTTGGTCGGACATTAACTGAATTTGTTTGGACAAAAAATCAACATCACAAAATTTGGCCGGACACATTAATTTTAATTCCAATTAAAGGATTTAACGAGAATTAACAGCATGTGCATCAACAGAAAACCTGTACAGTATATGAGGTTGAACAAGATATTGTTACAGATATTTATAGAATATTAAAAACAAATTTCTGCGTTTTCTCAATAAACATATTTGTAGTTTTTTTTTTTGAGTACATTGCCGAGTCCGTAATTAAATAATTCATGCATCTGGCAGAACTGAGATAACATTCACTGTTAAGGCTTTGCTATTTACTGTACCGTACGTTGAACAACGTCGACACAATGTCACAGGATATTCAGTTAAGTGTTATTAGCACTATTGTTGACCTTTATACGTAAAATGTGATGTCCACAGTACGAAAAGACAGCCTTATGTTGCATTTAATTGCACTTAAATGTGATTTAATTTTGTTTGATATTCTGTGTAAACTCTACTTTTAAAGCAATGCAATGAACTTTGCATCTTCTCATAGCTTTACGAATATGTCATAGTTAGAATCACGACAGATTCGCTTTAAAAAGTTCTTAAACACTTCATTAAAAAGAAAATTGTATAAATTATCAAGCAAATGTAAGCCTCATTTAACGCATTTTAAGGCTGTTTTTTCGTCCCGTGGTCTCAGCTGTAATTCACTGCATTTCCTATTTATATAACAGTTAAGGTTTATTGTTTGTTACTCAAGTTCATCTTCATCTTCAAAAAGACTGTCAAGGTCTGAGGCTTCCTCATTCGGAAGTTTTATTTGTTGATCAGTTTTTTTGGTATTACTGCTACTGGTGTCATCATCATCTGTATCACTATTACCATCAGTGATAATCGGAGAGCTGGATGTGGAGCTGATTTCTGATAGAGGAATAACCTTTTTAGTGCTCCTTCTCTTTTTGTATTGTCTTTGTGCCTTCTGATTCGGCCTTCGTACTTTATCATCGTGCCAAGCTAAAACGGCACTGATGGCATAATACTTTTTCAAAGGAGGACCTTCTGTTGTTATTCTCAATATGCCTTGAAGAGTTGGCTGCGAGGTGGATACCCTTTTGGATAACTTCACTCGTTTGAGTGTGGTAAAAAACCTTTCAGCTGCAGCATTACTTACTGGAAGGCTAAACAAGAGCCTAACGACCAGTAAAATGTTTTGCCAGTTAACAATCCTGCAAGAATGAAAGAGTTTGTACCATGTTGCTCGGTAATGTTGTTTACAAGGCTTCAAGTATTACACAGTATACTAGCTTCAATATTCTCATTCATCTCGTAACTTTTATCCCAGAGTTCTCAATCGAGTAATGTTGCAACTTCAGTGAAGTCATCAGAACCTTCAAGACGACTTACTATTGCATCTTTCACCAAATCAACCTACATACTGGAATCTTTCTGACACAACAGACACAACATGGTCTTGGGAGGCAGACAGACACAACATCTACATTTAAATCATGGAAAGCTGCTGATAGTGATGATGAGGACTGAAGCAGATCAATAAAAAACATGAATAGACAAACATTTTCCCGGTCTTCTACTTCCTCAAATATCCTTTGAGTTTTGCTTGATCTGTTTGCTTAACAGAGTCATCACAACTTAAGGACTCCAAATGCTGCATGTAATTACCAAACTTATCTACAAGTAATTTTAATGCACGCACTTTATGGAGAATCCACCTTGTACCACTGGCTCGTTTAGGCTTCAAGGAACCCTCAACAAATTCCAGACACTGCTTGTATAAATTGTGGAGTTCCTCTAATCCTCTCATCTTCTTTGGACTCTTCTCATACAGGTAATACAAACGTAAAAGGCATTCGTCAACCTCTTTGAAGTAGGTCTCGTTTAAAGCATCCTTCAAAGCAAGTTCTAATCTGTGAGCAACACACCATACGAAAACAAACCAAGGAAATTCTTTCTTTAGAATGGGTATCACCCCACCTTTTTCTCCACGGTTAGTGCTGCAACCATCCCCTCCTAGTCCAACTGGACTTGGTGGTGGCACACCAATCTCATAGAGCCCTAGAAATTCCAGAGCATGCTTTATTCTACTCACTACCCCCTCGGCTTTGGAACTAGTTAGGTTCTCCAAAGAAAGAAAGCACATCTGTGCTTTCACCATTGGTTCTTGGTTAGTACTGGCATCATCTATATTGGGATCTGGGTCACAATAGATGGCAAATACAGCTCCCTGCTCAACAACTGCACAATCAGTTGTTCCGTCAAATATGACACTGAAAAATTTTGCATTTGCAGTGTCTTTTGAAAGTTGACTTTTCAGATGATCTGATTGGTAACAAAATAAAATTGGTTGCTGCAGTTCGGTTGCAACATGTGGAATCATGGGAAACACCATGCTTTTTTCTGATTCTATTATGTTCTCATACTTTGTTTCATTTCTTCTTCTTATTGTGGGCTAAGTTTGAAGTCCAACTTGGGCTGTTTTTTTTCTTTATTTACTGGTGTTGCTGGTTTCCCACTCTTTCGCCTGAATAGATTGAGAGCTATCTTGTGTATTTCAGAAGTAGCATGATCGATCACACTGGATATTTTGAAATTGGTGGAACCATCAATAATTGTTCGGCTAAAGTTATGACGTTTCTTGATAGAATCTTCAAACTCAGAACAAACTTTACACTTCAGATCGGAGCAATACTTCTTCCAACCAATATTTTCTTCCTGATAGATAGGCCAGGGTTTGACTTCATAAGTTTCAAGATCATTAGTTTTTCACCTTTCTACCGTCTCTGATTTCAACTTTCTTATGCTCTTCTTGCTAGAATCATATGGTTTTTGCTTTTCTTCTAGAGTTTATGAATCTGGTTTCTCACTGCTCTTACGCTTTTGTGGTCCTCCTTGTCCTTGAAAAAATTTGTGATGTTAGCACCCCGTGTTTTCTTTGACTCATTAGTTTCCTTATTAACTTGTTCTGATTTTAGCATGGCGTAAAGTGATTTGGTTGATACCACGGTCTAGATATATCATCAAAATTTCTGTCTCTAGACCACATAATATAAAGGGTGCCTTCTTGTGCTTGAACATGTTCTGCAACTTGTGGTTGTACCATTCCGTGGAGCAATTCTCGGAACACCAACGGAACATTAGGGCAGACTGAAAATATAGGCCTGCCGATAACACTGGCAAGTGCCATCAAATGAAACATTCCTGCGTATTCTTTTGGCTTGGAAGCAACTTGAGCCTCTGATTGAATTGCTTTTGTAGGATTTTTTGAAATATCCCATACACTCATTCCTAACTTTGACAAGCAAATCGTAAACAAGGTTGCTTTACAAAAACTTCCGCTGCTTGAGACTTGTAATTTTGGATGTTCAGCATAATATCCATTGTTCATCGAGAGTTCAAGAGCTGTTAGTAGACGGAGGTGATAGGAAATCGAATCATTTCGCACTAACAAGCAAGAGACTGAGTTAAACAGACAATCACCATTCGCAGTTGACTTGTAGGCAATAAATCTATCAGACGATTGTGAAATATCATCAGGAATAAGAGCTTGCCCATGTTGGTCAACCTCTGAGTGAGTTCTAATAAGAATATTTGTTTTGTTGATCCAACTAGCAGTTGTTGAATATTTACTTTCAATATTAAAGCAATGTGATTCCACATCCTGAGCTGCTTGCAAAACCTTTTCTAGTTCTCGTAAATCGGATAGTATTCCTACATCAGGGACATTCATCCTACTCTTTAAACATGATCTTTGAAATAGAAATTCGTCTGAATGGTTTAATGAAATAAACAAATTCATTTTATTTTCGCGGCCATCGAAACACTTTAAAGCGAAACGTCCAAAAAAGCTTCAAGATTATTGATTAGACGCGGACGAAGGGTTTATTGCGAACACATATTTCTTGTATATTGTTTGTCGGCGACAGTTGAAAGTTTGTATTTTTGCTGGTTGCGCCAAATTTGTTTGTCCTATGGCTTTCGAAGCTTGGCAAGTGTATATTTCTTAGGATTGGAAGCGACGTTATTTGGCCAGACTTTATTTCAAATGGCAATAAATTTCTATTTTGAATTTTGTGTTTCGGACAATACATTTTTTTGGACGGACCAATGTCCGATCAAAATTTATTTTTGTCGGACATTAGTCAAATTTATTCGGGCATTGTCCGATGTCCGACAGTAATTTGCAGCCCTGAAAACGCTTAACCTCCATGCCATTTTTATTAATAAAAATGGACGTAAATCATTAATATGTAAGAGCAGAATGTCCCAAGCATCAGATATAGCAAAACATTTTGGTATTAATGTCTACAATAATAAATGTGAATGCAAAGAGTCAGAGTCTTTAAAGGCAATTATGAAAGCTTTTGCTGGTGAAAAGATGAATACAGAATATTCAGTATTAAAGTGCTTATGAAACAAAATTTTCGATATTAATTTTTTGATCGGTCTTAAGGTTTTTTAGGGCGCTGAGTACGATGCGGTTGTTAATTTTTTATGTTTTTGGACATAAGTACCCCTTTTCAGTGTTTTTTGCATTTTTGACAAAAATGAATCCGGAGCCTGGGCCCGAGTCGTGACGTCACTGATTAGAGTTGTGCTGAACATCAACAGAAATTTAGCAAATTTAACCTGTGCTTTAGTGAAGTAGCTTGTTTTTAAACCAAAGAAGTGTCTGATGTGGCTTTAGAATCCAATAATTCTAATCAGATATCTGTCAACAGCGTCAGTAGTGAACGATGTAGTTGAAGCGATAGCGATGAATTCAAGTTTGAAGACAATTTCTTGCCTTACCAAGACGAGCCCTTGGTCAGCTCTAGTGACGAGCAAAGAGAAGAAAGCGATGAAGAACTCGATGAAGATGGAATATCTCGACCTGTCTTGGAACAACGCTACGAAAAACAAATCCCACTGCAACAATGGTAAGGATTTTATATTTTGTTGGTAAATATTCTTCGTCTGAAGCGATAAAATATTCAGGTCTTCTCACTGCTTTTTTTACTGTAGGTGTACATGTGGTGGCTGTGATGATTTGCTTTTTGTTGGCGCTGGAGAATTACGTTGCTGGAAGAAAGTACTCGAAGCTACAGGGAAATTTACGTTCGAAGGGATGAATACTGGTTGTATTTTAAGCCACCATGATATCGCTCCACTTACGAACCGAGCAGTTCTGCTGCAAGTTGGACCGTTACTACGAGACAAGAGTGGGAAAGGCTACCAAAGGTCTGGCCATACAGAGAATGAGTAAGTGCTTGTTTTTTTAATATAAAATACAAAATAATTTGATTTATATTGATGTTAAGTAGATTATATATACTGTACATCACTACCATTATTTGTAATCTCTTTCCTGATAGGTTTCTGCGAGCTGTTGCTTACAGATGGTTAGCAAGATGGCTGTTTGGAGAAATGGGATGGGAAAGCACCAGACCTTTCTCTGCTAGCATATACCACCAACTAAAGAAAACAATCCCAACAAGCAATACTGCTGGATATACTTCTTGTCAAGAAAGAGCGAGTGACCATTAAAGTTGGAGTATACTGGTTATAAATAATCTTTATTATTGCTATCAGGAATACAAAAACAAACAATATTTACAAATTGACATGAAGTTTATGTCACCCATAAATAAAGAGCTAAAACTATTTACAATCCAAAGTTTTGAAAGTATATCATCTTGATCAGAGAGACTGTGTTGCATCATTCATTGCTGCCTGAGGGTGGAATTGCTGCATCAGGGCAGTGAGACCGACGGTGACCTTTCATGAGTTGCTTGCACTTTTTACAACATCTTGTTTTTTTTCTGTTTTGGTTGTTGCTGTGCCTGCATCTCTTTTGCCATTTCTTCAGTTTGTACTTCACCTGTAAATTTGAATTGGATTTAGCATATATGTGCTGGCAGACTGTTGGGTATGTTAGAGCATTTTACTAAGAGAAAATAGAATACCTGATGAGAACAGTTCTGCTACTTTTCGTTTCCGAGCAGTATTCATTGCGATTGCATCTTCCCGAGGAGTTTTAT
The DNA here is from genome assembly GCA_036872915.1 of Nanipora kamurai. Classification (NCBI taxonomy): domain Eukaryota; kingdom Metazoa; phylum Cnidaria; class Anthozoa; order Scleralcyonacea; family Helioporidae; genus Nanipora; species Nanipora kamurai. The sequence goes on along the minus strand of JBAHVQ010000479.1, from coordinate 110,669 downwards.
TTTTAAACTGGCTGTTTAAAGGCTCAGGGACATTTCTCTTATACTTCTTCTTGATCTTGTCTAGGTCATCTGCAGAGGTATTAAACAAAACCTGTCTCAAATCTTCTACATAGCCTATCAATTAAAACATAAGAAAAATAACAAATTAGAGCATACTGTGTTTGAAAGGTATTGGATTAACAAGTGACATAAACAGATAGTCTGATTAGCCCATTAAAGGCATACAGTCATTGTTTGAGCAATGTTATTTAGTATAATATGTGTACAATTCAAACTTCAAAAAATTACAGAATTTTTTCAAATTAGCCCATATCACACTGGTGACTGTTTGCCTTTAAAAGTAAGATTGTCTATTGCTACAGTTAGAGTAAAAAACGGTAAAGTAGGGTCATTGGGGCTCTATGAGTTAACAAGACAGCAATTTTACATCCAACATACCATATGTTGGTGGTACAGTAATATTTTGCACGACTTCCTCCCCAAATTTAAATTTCGAGTATGTCACACTGACATAGTTCTTGCCATCTCTTGTTGTTTTTGTATTCCTGTTCACATTGTCATTGAAGTCGAGGGTAGCAAGTATGTGTTTAAAGAGTGCATATAAAAAAAAATTTTATTATGCTATTTTTGTTATTATGCTATTTTTTACTGATAATATAATGCACTTGGTGGAGGAAAGACCTATTAGGAAAACATTACCTGCAATGAAAAGCAAATCATTTTGGGATGCCATTGATTGAGCGTGGAGTGAAATCCCTCCACTGATCTTGTTTGTGCATCAGGAGAGAGTTTCTTCACATCATTCAAAAATGACTTTTTCATAATGATGCCCTGCAACATGGATAAGCTGTGGTTCCTACAAAAGATATTCCCTAATGTCACTGTTGTACTGTAGTTGTGATTCATGACTGTTTGCCTTTAATGCCACAGATTTTTAGCCGATTATACAACATTTTAAGGCCTAATAAGCAAATCAGAGTCAACTCATTTTACAAGCTACAGTATACAATACTAAGGAATGAAAAGCTCTATAATAAAAAGTGTTCCCTTTCCTCATACAATATATAGTAGACATAATTTAGTTGTTCCTATACCAACTTTGATCCATTTTTGTTGACTTTCAAGTTCATCATTCGCACACTTTGGAAACAAGTTATCAGGGTGATGATCATGTTTATTAGCCACATGTCGCATGATGGACTTCCATTTGGTCAGCATCATATTGCCAAAACCCTTTACCGTGGATGTTGAACACCAATAAACATGGTTCCTCACTGCTTTTGTCTATTCTCCAAGTCTTGCACACCCCTTCTCTTTGCTTGCAGCCAGCATATTTTTGACAACACCTTTAGCAATATGCCATTGATCAAAGAAATGCTGAATTGCTGGATGAGATTCTCTGATCTACTTTGTGATCCCACGGTGCCGATCGGATATAAATACTGGGATAGTTAAGCCAGCGACAGTCAGCAAGAAATCGAAGCAAGCCTTTGCTCCTTCCAATTCCATTGCATTACTGTCACCAGTCCGATTTGCCTGCAATATGCAGAATTTTGATTGACTCATGATATTGGAATCTAAGCATGCACAACATTAATTAAATAAAACATGTTTTGAGACCCCTTCGAACTGTTTAATCATGGCCATTCACCAGGCATGACAGGCGATCGTGCAACGATTGGTCAATTTTGGTTTTTTTTTGGTAGGGGAGTGTAACAACAATCACATTTGTATCTTTTTTGCATTCCACCAAAACTGGAAACACCTGACAATTCATTGTGTCATTTGTGTGGAACATACTCTGTGTGTGTGAATCTACAAATGCAATATATTTCATACTTGTAGCAAATCGACGTGAACAATTTTCATTATTGTGGTACAAAACATTGTATACACTCCGTATTTCGCAGAATGACCCATTGACTCGAACCTACCATCTCCACACCACACTGTGTTGGTGACAGTTTGAAGTGACTCGATCAATTTGGTCTGATATGATTCCCAGTGCATTAGGATGGTAGGAAGTACAAATTTGCTTGGGTGGTAGAAGAACGTTCGTGAGGTGTATACAGCATGTCCCAGGTGTTTAAATACCAAAATGATCTTGCTGACTGAGGCACCAGCCATCAGTATGGCAAAGGAAAGCAAGAGATTGCCAACTGGATATCGTCCAAAAACATATGGTTGGCTCCTCCATTCGAACGATTCTACACCAGCAGCATCACAGTGCTGGACTTCCACTCCACGTTAGGCTTTTCGTTTCTACAAGTAAAGCAGAAAAAAGGAAAATAGGGACAGCAACAATCTATGGAACGCTATGAATTTGGGTTCATCCTGGCACTTGACATTTGACGGCAAACTACTGTATATAAATAATATATGAAAAGTGTTTGTTTTATTGAAAAGAGTTCAATTGTCTGGCAAAAATAGCAAGTGCAATTTAAGAGAAACGATATAAGGAATTTTTCAACCTGTACATAATCATCATGCAATATTCTGTAATACCTTATTAGGTTTTTTGAATGGGGTGTTGTATTTGGAATTTTTGTGGCATCGCTCTCGACATCAACTCCAGCTTCCAGTTTGTCCCAATCTGTACCCTGTTCACCGCATATTCTTCCTTCTTCAGTGTCAGACCTGTACTTGATCTACGGTCTCACCCTCATATTTCCTGGCTGTGGCAGTCTTGGTCGTTCTATGGCTTCCCTCACTTGTCGCCACTTTGTCTTTGGCATAGGATTCTAGCACCTAGAAAACGTAAAACAGCACATAAACCTACCGATTAAATCTTTCTTATACTTCGCTCTATTGCTGCGTTGTTTCGCTGTATCGACTATTGTTTACTTGATCACGAAACATGACGCGACTGTACTCTAACCTTGAGCAGCATTCGTCTCTCGCCACGTTCTTGAAAAAGCTTTTTCCTCAAGCTAGCATTCCTCTCTTTACCTTTGCGCAATCGTTCCTTATATACATCCAGTTCTTTCGACTTGTTCTCTGGAGTGGCAGGAGTATTGATTGCATCGTCCGGGAGGTTGAAAGACAGCATTTCACTCTCACTATCGCTTGCGCTGGCTGTTGAAGTTGAAGGAACGTCTTGCTTCAAAGTACCTCTCAAAATCTAATATAATACAACGTGAAAGAACAATATATCAAATATATAGCGATATCAACATAGATTTTAACATCAACACGGAATTAAAAGTCAATACAGAACACAATATCATTGAACGTTTAGGATAATATATAGACCACATTGTGTGTTTATATTGTAAATATATATTTACCTGTCTGTGTTCCCTGTCAGACAATTTTGGAGTTGTTTGAAAAGGTACTACAGTATCGACGGTCAGATACGCTCCTTTGTTAAGGCATCGTTTTGTTTTAGTTTTTTTCCCAATTTCCAACCAAATATCAAGCCGTTGAGTAAAACAATAACTTTCAAAATAGGCTGAACAAAGCGCGGAATATGCAGATAGCTGCCAGTGTGGGCAATGCTTTTGAACGAACTTTATCCACACATTTCTCAACTTTTCGTTCGATTTTGAAATGAGATGCCTCGATATTCCGGTGCATAGCGAATTATTTTTGCAACTCGCCTTTCCAGGACCGCCAGCAACGCAATATTTCCTCAGTTGTTTCGGTTTCTTTTGCGAACTCAAATACGAATCACCTGAACTAGTTGAAGATGCCATCGTTATCGAATCTGACTCTAACCAGTGACGTCACAGACCGCGCGCGGTCTCGGAAGCCTTTTTGTTCGAAATTGCATTTTTTGAAGTGAAAAATAAATACTTTCCAATCGGAATACGCAAAAATAGGTAAGCTCATCGCATTCAGCTCCTCAAAAAGTATTAAAATCAATAAAAAAACCCATGATCGAACATTGCGTTTCATAAGTACTTTAAATTACCGAATTGATCTGTACTTTCCTGATTATAATCTAACTGTTGAATGTGATGAAAATGGACATAGTGATAGAAGTCCAGCAAAAGAGCGTAAAAGACAAAAAAGAATTACAAGAAAAGTTAAATGCCAATTGCTACGATTCAACCCTGATAGTGATGATTTTAACATTTTTCAAGTGATCAACGAAATTTTTACCATCATAAAAACAAATATTAATTGATATTTAAGTAATTATAAAGAGGCTTAAGGAAATGAAACTGTATAGTAGTATTATGATGGAATTGAAGGAATATAAGAACTTAGAATTGAATGTATCTATTACCTCTTACATAGATGATAAACAAAATATTTGGTTTAAGGTAAAAGAAGTTGCATTAGCATTGGGGTATAAAAACACTAATGACGTCATAATAAAACATGTAGATAGAGAAGACTGTAAAACCTACCCTTGCGAAATGTGAGGTCAGGTCCGTTGGTTTACTATTATAAATGAAAGTGGATTTTATTCCCTTGTTTTAAGATCAAAATTAGAAACCGCCATGGTATTCAAAAGATGGGTTACAAAAGACGTATTACCTTCTACTAGAAAATATGGATTCTACAAGATATTTAATAATCCAAACATCCTGACATTTAAAATAGAGAATGAATATGACCTGCATACAAAAGTTGTTCATTATATTAGAAGATTTTATCCAAATGCTTTATTAATTGCCAGACTTGGGAAATTACAAGATACTTCTATAAAAAGAATAAAGTCATATAAAAAGGCTATCAAAAAGAACAACCTGATATAATTATTAATAATCTACATAAGTATTATAATGGACTCTGCGTGGAGTTTAAAACACCGCAAGGTAAAGGTGTTATTTCAGATGCACAAAGAGAGTTGTTAAAAAAATACATTATTAATGGTTATAAATGTATTATTTCTAATGATTATGATTATATTGTAACTGAGATAATAAATTATATGAGAGACATACGTATAAGACGTGTTTATTGTAATAAAAAATTCAAAAATGAAAATACATTAAGAACCCATAAAAATACTTCCATAGCATATGCACTAATATATAATATACACTAATAACTAATATATAATATAATGAGTGAAATGAATCAAAAAGAAATGTTGGATGAAATTTATGACGCCAGATTGACAACAACTGGATTGTTTTTATTATCCTTTGCCTCTAAGAAAGCATTTGGTAAAAAAATTGTTGAAATTAAAAACTTTATGGATGGACTTAAATTAACAGCAGGAATAACAGGAAGAACATTGATAGTTAAATGGATGCAGAAAAACAAATACTTCCCCGTGGATCCATTTAGTAAACCTAAGAATCCTCCTCGTAATCAAAGCGTAGTGAGGCAAAATGTAGTCGCATAAAATATTAAACATAGTGTACTTTATAAATAAAATCAGTAATACAAACTTTATTTTCTGCAGTATCTTTTCCAGGTGCTGGTTATTTTTTTCAAATGTTTGATAAAGATGGATATGATGATGAAGCAGAAGGACATGGTAAAGCTATGGAAGACCTAGAAAAAAACTAAAGAAGCATTCTATAAAAATGAAATAAAAAATCAAGATAAAATGCAAAAGTTAAGAATGGAATTAGCAGATGCAAATGCTTATATGGATCGAACAAATAAAGCTTCTGAAGAATTAAGAAAGGTTAAAATGATACAATATCAAAACAAAACATTTTATGAAGAGCCAGAATTAAGTGATTTTTATGAAAAAAGTAATGAAATGAAAGAATATGAGTATATTTTCATATCTATTGCTGGTCTTGGAATTGGTTTTATAATTTACCTCTTAAGAAAATGATGCATAGTATAAATATATGTGTGATTGTGACGTAGATAAAATAAAAGATAATGGCTATTTCACTTGCTCTAAGTGTGGTTTACTTGGTGAACAATACTTTATCCACGGAGGAGAATGGGTTGAAAATATATGGCTAAAATATAAACAAAAATCAGTCCACAAAAGAAACAGATGGATGAGAAATAAGTTAAGCACTTTGTCACATTATGATGATATTGGTCGTGTTTGTGAGGATTTTATGAAAGTAGTTGACGTAACGAAGAAAAATAACTTAATGAAAGGAAAGAATGTGTCCATATATAATTACTATTTCAGAATCATCCTCAGGGTAATATGAAATGATAAATTCACATTAAACCTACACTGCCGAAGTCAACTGAAAA
>JBAHVQ010000479.1:40018-65847 GCA_036872915.1 Nanipora kamurai | reverse complement strand
GTCTTGTAGTTCAGTTGGTGGAGTGTTTGACTAGAGTATCATAGCTTGTGTGATGGATGGTCGTGTAGTTCAGTTGGTAGAGTGTTTGACTAGAGTATCATAGACTGTGGTATGATGGTCTTGTAGTTCAGTCGGTAGAGTGTTTGACTAGAGTATCATAGCTTGTGTGATGGATGGTCTTGTAGTTCAGTTAATGACATGTTGGACCAGAGTATCAAGAATTGTGAGTTGGGTGGTCGTATAGCTCGGGGGTTGGTTGCTTGAAGTCTGGATAGCTTATCTGGTGGATAAGTCTGACTTTAGTGAATGGCATTTTCAATGCATTGAAAAACCAAACATACTTTTTATTTGCTGAATTCAACTATCCAGTGGGCATCTCCATATTCATTGCACAGAATTTAAGTTCAGTTGCTCGATGCTTGAATCATTCTGCTTGCTTGTTGCAACTTATCCACTGGTAAAGCTATCCAGGCTTTGATCAACGGACCCAAGGTGGTAAAGTCTTGGACTAGAGTATCAAAAGTTATGAGTTGGATTGTCTTGTAGTTAGAGTGTCAATAGGTTGTGGGTTGAATGAGTACAGTTCCTGTAGTTTAACTCCTTCCCTGCCATGGAGACTTTCATCCTCTTACTCTGGCTAACGCCAGACGATCTGCTTGTCAAAGGGAAAGATGTGGCAGTGAAGGAGTTAAAGATAGGTTCTGAAAAAATATCGTATGTTGTATGATAAACAATTTAGGAGCAAGTATTGTGTACTTAAGTCTAGTATTAAAGGTCCATATTGCTGCTGGCATGCTGTTGACTAATGACTAAATCTGTCTGTTTCATTTCTTTACTTACAGGAGACGTGTATGTGTATGATATTGGCAGAGAGGACGATACAGTCATAGCATGGTCGGGAGTGGGGGAAAATTCACATAAGGATCCCATTTCACAGGTATTTATGAAAAATCTTGGACTTCTCCCCAGCTGATTGTCCAGTACGTTAAGAGAAAGAATTGCAATATGTATTAAATAACTGTGAATACATTACGAGGTGTTTTACCTCAGTAATGACAATCAAATATTAATACATTGTTTGCGTTTTTTTTATAGGTGATGTGGTTAAATGAATCATCGTCAAAAGACAAAAAGTACAAGGTGCTAATAATTTATTGCTTCCTTCCTCCTTTTCTTTCCTTCCTTCATTCTTCTTTTGATCAATCTTTCATCTGATCCTTTGTTCATTCCTTCCTTCCGTCCTTTCATTATTCATTATTTCGTTCGCTATATTCCAGATCATGAGTGCTGGAGGCGATGGTAAAATCTTACTCTGGAAGTTCAGTCTTGCAAGCAAAAATCTGAAACTCCTCAGTGGGTTTGTTGTCCAGACAAACAGCATTCCCCTGAGCCTGCGAGTGAGCAAAGCTACAGGTGACAGTACGGTCGGAGGTGAGCGGCGTTGCAATGTAATTTGACTAGTGTGCCTAGACGACAATGAAAATAGAACAACTACATACTAAATGCTGAAAACCAATCTGGTTTATGTGGGAGCTTGATTAATATCAGACGACCAACGAACGTTCGTCAAGCTCGTTATCTCAGAAAAACAATTTCTGAGTCTAGACGGGAATCGAACCTGGAACCTTCTGATTACTGGTGAGACACTCCAACCTTTGAGCTACCACGACTCAGATGGTGAGCTAAGGTGCAGGTTCATCAAATGTACTGCCTAAGCGGAAGCCACGATATGATAATGATCGAACCACTGAACGCTGAACGCAAATTTGGCTCGTGTGATATGGCAATTATCATATCGTGACTTCCGCTTAGGCAGTACATATGACGAACCTGCACGTTAGCTCACCATCTGAGTCTTGGTAGCTGAATGGTTAGAGCGTCTCACCGATCATCAGAAGGTTGCGGGTTCGATTCCCGTCTAGGGCTCAGAAATTGTTTTTCTGAGGAAACGAGCTTGATGAACGTTCGCTTGTCGTCTGAACAAGTACACTAAGGAAAAATGTACAGTACATCAGATAAATGAATAAGGGACTCAATGGAAGCTTAACAGTATTGCAACGTACACCGGTCGTGTATTCTCGTACTTTTACCAACACTTGTGCTGACACTAATACAAATTACACTAGCTTTGGTGTTTGTCTTACGCTGACGCTGTCCCTAACGCTGACACTTGCACGGACGCTAACCTCGACACTGATGCCGGCACAATGGCACTGATACCAATATTAGCATTGTCACTTGGTCAGACAATGAAATTGCTACGGACACTTACATTATCACTAGCACTAGCACTGATACTGTTACTGATTTTGCCACGTAGTACACTTACAGCAAGAACTATTGCTCCAGTTTATGTGGTACATTTTCTTCGACTTTCAGTAACATGCCTGTCGTTCTCGCACGAAGACAAAACCACTTTCATTGCTGGCTCGGAAGGCGGCGGTGTTTTCAAATGTTCTTTAAATGCCAAAGGAGCTGCAACATTGGGTATTTTGATTGTTTTGTTTTAAAAGGACATTGCGATAACTATAGAAATGTTTGTTGACTAGGCGTCTCCTTACCCTCTTCATATCACATACTCACCCACTCTATCTTACTGCCCTTCGTTCAACCCAGATAATATTCCATGTTTTCCCATTTTTGACCGAAATTTTCTTAATAAAGTAAATGGATTTGAACCTGGGAGTATCGTCAGATGTCTGAAAGCCGGTCGTTCAGGTTAGTGTAGTCTTGAGAAGGCTGTTGGTGGAAATAGAAAACCAAAAGGGTTGACAAACTGCCGGAACTTAGAACCAGACATTTCGAGGGAAGGCGCTTCGTTGTTTGACGTTTCATCCCGACAAAGGGCCTTCGCTCGAAATGTCGGCTTTTCTAGATTTATGTTAAGGCAGTTCCTCAACCCTTTCGGTTTTGTACGAGTCGTTCTAAACTGCATACGCAACAGTCTACTTTTATATCATTATTATTGGAAGTGAATGACATTTCGACGGCCTCAGCGTCAGCGTCAGTGACGGCCTCAATGGCTGATGGTCGAAACGTCAGTCACCTCGGCTCTGAAGGTGATCGCCGCTGAGGCAGTCAAAACATCAGTCACTTCCACAAACACCGACAGTCTTTCTGAAGACTACACGAACCTGGACGATCAACTTTTACGAACATCTGACGAAATCTTTTTAGACATAGTGCTAATCTGGTCGAGAAACGTAGGACTCCAAACAAGTTATTGAAAGGTGACTCCATTTTACTGTAAACTTATCTTTTTCCTTTCGGGAAGCTATCCACTTTGAGTGATGACCCCATATAGAATTTTCGTACTTCTGCTTTGGGGGACATACCTACTTTTAGAGGTAATCCTCACCTCCTCTCGCGGATAACTTGCTTGTAGTCCTACATTTCTTGACCAGAGTAGCACATTTCACTAAGTCGAATTCTTTACCTGGTTACGAACTCAAACTATTTATTACCTCACGAGAAATCTTCCTGTTTTCCTCCTTTTACCTTAAACGTCCCTAGTTAGTCCATCCTATCACTTTCTTGTTATTTCGTTATAACTTTTCTCTTTTCCTCTCTTTTCATATTTTCGTAAGTTAACTCTAAGTGGTTGTTTCGTTTTGTGCTTTTTCACAGAGGATATCAACTCAATCCCGTTCCACTCCCCGGTAACTTTTGCATTTCATCCTTACCACGGTCCGCTCCACTCTGTCTCCTTTTCACCTCATCATAGAAACCTGTTCTTAACTTCTGGCACAGATACAATCAGTTTATATAACATGCTACAGGTAGGTTTACTACACGTAATTTTTTATACCTTCTTTCATGTAGGTTTACTAAGTTTAATAATCTCCTACACTTATCATAATCGAATTCTATAATACGCCTCCAACACTCTATGAACTGCACTTGTATAAGACCGCCCACAATCTTTGATACTGAAGTCCAACAATTTACGACACTGTAGCAACTGATCTACTGGACCATTGAACCCAAACCTTTGATACTCTAGTTTAACACTCTATCAGCTGAACTACAAGACTATCCAACACACAATCTTTGATACTCTAGTCCAACATGTTGTCAACTGGTCCATGAGACCATTCAACCCACAACTTTAATACACCAGACCAACACAAGACCATCAAACAACGTTTGTTTGTCCAATCAAACAGTCCAGCAAATAACTACGGGTGAATTCACTCGTTAACACCTATGATTCTTGCCGCAGCAATCCAGGATTCCTTACAATATTTCTACGTTAACTCTATGTTATTTACTGGTTGTCTAGTCAAAACCAGCGCTAACCATTGAGCCATCAGCTGGCTATTTGTACTCTGTGCGTTGGTCTTACACTAGACCTGTGGTGTTCGCAGTCGCCAGTGCAAATGGTAAAGTTCTGCTGTACGACCTCAAGGTAAGATTATCTACCAGGGCTGTCATGGGTAGCTACCCTGGTACTTCTTCACCTAAGCACCCGGTTTGGGTATTTTAAAAACCAAAGAACAAAAACCGAATAAAAAAGAACTTGCAGAAAACCAAAAGGGTTGGGAAACTGCCGGAACTTTGATCTAGAAAAACTGACGTTCTAGCGAAGACCCTTCGTCGGAATGAAACGTAAAATGTCGAGAAAACAAGGTGGTGTTCTTATAGAGAGAATATCCTGTGATACTTACCCCAAAGTCGTTTTTTTATAAGGGTTTACCAGTTTTTGAAACTTATGATCGCAATAGAGTGACAATTTTACTAAAAGAACAATCAACCTCTACTTGTACTTTAAGAAAAACCACGACATTGAGATTTAATAAAATACTTTAATGCTAACGTTTCGTTACAACCAGTAACATCATCAAAGCGAAATGATTACAGTGTTACTGGTTGTAATGAAACGTTAACATTAAAATATTTTATTAAACCTCAATGTCATGGTTGTTCTTAAAGTTATTTGCTGGGCGTTAATTTTTATTAGTCGATTGAGATTCCCGCCTGGTACCTCGATTGTCGAAATCTCCACTTGTACTTTTATCCATACACTTATTCTCCACACTGATCATTGCGTTTGATGTATGTTGGTATCAAGGTCTGGGCAGTGCCCTTGGAACACAATATCACGCAGGAGATGCCTCTAATAAGCGTTTCCATCAACTCTCGTTGATGCTACTACGTTTGCTGTAGCATCCCACAACACAATATGTCTAAGACATTGGTGTAGGTTCAACTAGATACCGTTTAATTTAAAAGAACATACATAAATCGAGCATCACACATAAATAAAGTATTTTTAAAAATACTTGGTTTAGGTTGAGGGTTTTTTGATAAAAAAACTCGGATTTTTAGTGGTCCTGTTGCCTTGACTATTTCAACACCGAAGGGTAATTTCTTCGTTTACTGATTTATAATATTTATTTGTCTTTGGATCTTAGACCAGTCGGATTAACCCGGTGTTAACGTTGGATAGTTGCTCCCAAGGAAGTTCTGTGTTTGCTGCAGAGTTCAATCCAGCTAGGTAAGGAAGTTTCAACTTTTATTTTCTGCTATAGCATTTGATACTAACCGGAAGCATGAAAGCAGAACAACTCAATCTTAACGATAAATCAAGGCTCAAAATAGCGGCCTGTCACCGGTCAAATTTGTATGACGCCGGTCACAGTGACCGGTCCCATTACTTGTAATGAATTTTATTAGTTCCATTCAGTGGAACTTAAAATGTTCTTGTGCTGTTGTAGACCCGATAAATATTACGTTGATTTTGAGAATTTTCTTGGTTATTAAACTTTTTATTCGAATTTAAGTTTGAATTTTAATTTGCTGAATTTTTGTTCAATTAATTTTTGGAACGGGCCAATCAGATTATGGAGTTGACCAGTCGATGCCAGGGCCATTTGCCAACCTTTCACCGTGGAGGTTAAAGCCCTGGGAACGAGGTTGTCGTCTCACCATTGCTATAATCCTCGCTGTTCTTGATATTCTTAGCCGGTCTTCCCTTTTTTCTTTCTGACAGGAAACATTTGCTGGCCTCGGGAAATGGTCGAGGTAAGGTTAAGATTTGGAAACTAAACGACGATCTTGTTACGCGCAAGCCACGTGACGAGGAGATGTTGGAGAGCTTGACCATGCTTCAAGTCGACTGACTGATTATCAATGCCTTTCCAGGTTAGATGTATTTCCACGTGCAATTCCGTGATCGAGATCTTGCCGTGTTTCTCCGTAAGGAATTATTTATTTACTTATTTATTTATTTATGATAAAAAAGCCTTAAAAACAAGTGACCAGGACTGTTGGCCACTGCATCAGCTGTGGTTCCATGACTGGATACGATGAAACGTACCAACTAAGAGAAAATAAGCCGGGGCTAATATACACCTAGGCTGAAATAAGCCGCGAACACTCGTATAACTGGCTTTCAGATGACGTTGTTTACGACCAAAATAAGCCGTGTCTAGCGTAAGTCTAGGCTAAAGTAAGCTGCAAACACTCGTATAAATGTTCTTCAGTGAAGTTTCACTACCAAAATAAGCCGAGGCTTATTTAAGTCGCGGAAATGCTCGTGTAAACGCCCTGTTCGACGTTCGTTTTAGCCTAGGCTTACATTAGCCGCGGTTTATTTCCTTGTATAAACGGCCGTATTGATTACAAAATCGGGTAAACAATTTTTGAAAATCCGACAGCCAGGGATGTTTTAAAGATTGGAATATATAAAAATATAATGTACATTGTCTCTGGCTTAAAAATGTTAAAAATACATAGTAACTAATCTTGCCAAACATGTTTTTAATAATATATTAATTATACATAATAATTATTAATGTTTTAATTGTTTTCTCTGAGCTCTTACGAGTGACGAGGGCGTCCTGTAATCCCCACATTTGTGGAATTTACCGCTTTTCTGCTTCTGCATTGCGACTATTCTGTCTGTGGGTAGCCTTTTTTAAACGCTATGCACTTATTTTTTTTTTGTACTGTATTTTTTCGCCCCCCCTTAGTTAATATGAACTTCATGTCTGGTTCATCTTCCCATTTTTTAACAAACATCTTTGCAGTTCCACCGCGCTGTGGAAATTACACGCTTGATACAACGAAGGGTATATCAAGTTCCGGTTGGTTTTCTTTGTTTCAACTACAAATGAATTCCGATTCAAATATCAAAAGTAATGCTTACGATTGACACAAAGACTGTGGAACCGGTTGGATACTTTAGTTACTGCGATCTCATTCATCTGACGAACCAGAATATAAAAAATGCGACTGTAACCACCTGAAAACTCCTCTGGTAACTAATGCTTTTGGAAGATCCATACATTCAGAAGTGTCAGAAGCTGGTCGTTTCGTTTTGCAATGCTTTGCCTCCATAGACCAGTTCATGAAAACAAATTGGAACTGGTGACCAAATTTTTATCGTGCATCCCTACCGAACGAATTTAAGTCGACTGCAGATTTCTAGGACAACTCCGACCCTCTATCTCCCCGGCAACTTTCAGCGGTTCACACGCTTTTCAAATCGCTTCCCCAATGACTATGCACGTGCATTTAGAATGCGGTACGTTTATTTTGTAATTAGTTGATCTCAAAGCATTTGACACGGGGTCATTTCTTTCGGAGTTTCCCGAATTGTTAAACAAATCCTAAATCCTAGCACTTAGTATATAACCGGGTTTTTTAAGTCAAAACTGATCAGAAATGTCAAAAAGGAAACAGTATGTTGCATAGTCAAATGTTACTAAAGAAACGAGAAAACACCCGTTCACTGAAGTGGTTTTCAACAAATCTTTTCACCTTCTGTACTATGTTTACAAGCCAAGGAAAATATACAAACCCACGTATACCGGCACAGCACCAACAGTCGGTTATTCAATTGCACTTGATCAATATGGCTTTTACGCGTTTATGTGTAGTTAAAGGAATTATATTATAATTAGGTCATTACTTTGATTTATTCGTATTGTCGCGCCGGCTTTGACGAAGCTGTTTTGAAGGTCTGGTCGAACAAAGAGACCATCTGCGAAAGTTTCGTAATCTTTCAGTCTCTTGTTGGCATCACATGGTCACAGCGCACAACCAGACGAGCGACCCCTGCTACGTCTTCAGATCTTTGTCAAGGATGGTAACGAACAAACTAACGGCTGGTTACCCTCAACTGGTCGTGTTTGCCACGGCTGTCACGACTTTTAACTTCGTATCTCACTTCTCATACTTTAGTTGTTTTTCGTTTTTCTCTAAGTCATCTCACGCCACGGCAACACTGAGACTTCTACCTGGATAAGACATGCCTCAGTGGTTGGTTTCCTTAACTTGTAGTGTTTGCCAAGTTTTATAACCTTGCAGTAACACTCAGACTTTCACCTGGATGGAACTCTCCTCAGAGGCTCCTTACCTCAACTTGTGATCTTCTCCAAGTTTGTTCACACTACAGTAAAACCCAGACTTCCACCGGGATAAGAAGCTCCATAGAAGTTGGTTACCTTAACTGGTTTTTCCCCTCTAGTCTTCTCACACTACAATAACCTTGAGACTCTCTGAATAATCCTCAGAGGTTGGTTGCCTCAACTTGTCATGTCCAGCGACATTCAGATTTTCTCCGGTAAAAGACACTCCTTGCAGTTTGTTTGGCTTAATATGTTTCTCCATAAGTCTTCTGGCAATATACAATGATCCTCAGACTTTCACCGGGATAGGACATCTCTCAGGGGTTTGGCTACCTCAACTTTTGTCATATTCCATCTAATGACCAATGAGATACTTTAACCACGGAACTAGACCTGGATTTTGATGGTGAAGGAAAGTTTCCCTTGTGCACAACCGTAACGTTTTGTTGACAAGTGAGATGTTCTATCCAGTATGCTACTAGGACTCACTACGATTAATCGGGCTGACTTCTGGTTTAGGTGCATGGTAATTAACGAAAAGCAAGCTAATTTGAGCCAAAGGAGCGTTCTTTTGACTGCTTCTCAACGTAACATGCATCGAAGCCAGAAATTGGCCCGATTAAACTCAGCGTGTAATCCCAGCTTAAAAAAAATTGCGGACGAGGCGGATTGTGTGACCAGTTCTGTCACATGCATGGGCCACAATTAATCACGGTTTCAAAGTAAATGGTTTGAACCTGGGAGAATTGTTACATGTTGATTGTCCAGGTTAGTGTAATCTTGAGAAATACAGTTGGTGGAAGTGACTGACACACACACAAATTGACTGACACACTCACAGTTAAATTAACTAGCGCACATTCGTAGACTTTGCTGACGACTTCATCCTATGTCGTTTCATGATTCCAGCGTCTCCCTGATCATCAGAAAATTAGGGAATGTACGCACACGTAAACTTCCCTTAATATCATACTCCGTAAAGCTCAATGGCCTGATAGCCTAACTATTGATCAGGCGCTATCCATGCAGCTGAACACGTACATAATCTACCGCTGGCCATCTCAGTCTATCTGCCTTGATGCTAAGAACATCTTACTGATCAATAGGCCCTTTGCAGCTAGGCAAAAAACATTTTACATAATATCTGGGGAGCACGCGAAATCCAGTGCATTGTCATTTTCTTTGTTTAGGAAGTCCCAATGTTCTCCATGTTCTCCAGTTTTTGATTGTTCTGAGTTATTTTGGGCTAGCCGCAAACGGTCTATTGGATTCGGGTATTCAAAACCTGGACTGGTAATCCGACGGAGAACTGCTATAAAGAGAACAACGTTTTCTAAACTTTTAACGATCAATCTTTGATAAAACTATGTTTAACTCTTTCCCTGCCATGGGAGACTTATTACTTTACTATGGCTAACGCCAGACGATTTCACTCTTCAAAGGGAGTGATGTGGCAGGGAAGGAGTTAAAAGCTATCTCCGTCATAAGACTATTCATTCAGTCTTGGTAGCTCAATGGTTAGAGCGTCTCACCGGTCATCAGAAGGTTGCGGGTTCGATCCCCATCTAGGAAACGAGTTTGGCAAACGTTCGTTTGACTATTCATTGAGTATATCTTCCTACTAGGTGTAGACAATTTGACTTCGCTCTGTAAGATAAGTTACCTGAACATTTTAACAACGGGCCCAGAAGACAGACAGATTACGTACGTACGGATAACCTTCGCTTATCTTCTCACTTCATGTTCCTAAACGATACAAGTTAGACTCCTTCCCGGACCTCAGAAAATATTTTCCAGGGATAATACATGCTTGTTTCGTGTAGGTTTATGATCGACAAACTGAATTGACACGATATTACAAACATTCACACAACATTATAGTCAAAATTAAAACTATCGAACTCCTACTGAAGAATACTTTTCCGAGTTGTTTTGTGCTCAGTTAATTTTTGGCTCGTTGGTTGCTCAATCTTCATCATTTGCCATACTGGTGCTAACTTTGTCTAAAATACTCTTGCAACCTTCACTTACCGTTCTTCAAATAATATCATAAAGAATTCTTGCGGAACTTTTATTTTTGTTACGGTCGATCGAGCGGGATATCTTCTCGCGAATAACTCTTTTTAACTAACACTTCAGTCAAGATCTACTCGTAACATTATTCCTCAAAGTTTCACATGAATTAACACGAAATGATAGTCCCAATGATGATAATGCCTTCATTTAGCCAAATTCTATTTGATTCGGATACTTGCATGAATATTTTTTCATAGTCCGACTTGTCAAATGTTTTCAAGTACAACCGTATGTATTTAAAAGTCATTTTAAAAGTCATTTCGTAAGTTTTTAAAAGTCAGTTTCAAGCCATTCGTCACAATCATCTTGTTGGTAGTTCTTTTAGAAATGCATGGCTTCGATAAAAGTTGGTCAAATATGTCGAAATAGCATTAAGGAAGAAGGATAGCGATACTTTCAGATTAATCTAGTTTGTTTTAATAGTGGCTCGTGTCCATGCAGTACGACAATTTCTAAACTGTCATTTACCTAAACGTGTTTGCATTATTTGAAATAGGACTTTGAATACATTCGTTGTCAGCCATTCTTGAAAGTATGACGTGAGAAGAAAGCTTTACAACAATATTTATTCAGCACTTTTGGCCTCGAGATCAGGAACTCTTCTGATGTTGACTTCTAGTCATTGTTATTCTTGTCACTTGACTCGCAGACGTGCGAAACTTACTTGTTTTAATGAAAGATTGAATTAACGTAGTGTTGCGGAAGCTCCAAGCTTTCTGACTCGCCGTGTTTGCTGAGCGGCTTTGGCTGAAAAACCTTTGATAATCCAACACCTGGCAAGAGGAATAAGTGACCAGCCAATGGCTTGATAGCGTCTTTAGAAATCCATTACAGCATGAGTGGAATTCGAGAGGAAATCCTATTGAGTACCCTATCCCGCTTTGAAAACTATCCCCTTTGATTGTTATTTGTAACTCTACTTTTCTGACGTGTCTCCGATGTCCAGTTGGCTCAAGTGCTGTAAAAAGTTGTATAAATCAAATAATGAGCCCAGTTTGGTGCCGATAAAAAACAAATTAAAAATAAATTTCTTAATGACCTGTCGTTTCACTTTGAACGTTTCCCTACTGTGCGCTGTTCCACAATCTCCTACCAAGTTCCACCCTAAATAAAACTGGTTTTTTTTCAAAGACCTCAACGCTTTACATTTGCCGATTGTTGTATAATTTTATAGTTCCATTCGTACGCTCCCTGATCGAAGGAACGAATATGTATCCCGTTGACTTTCGCTTGCTTGTCTGCCGTAATTAAAACGGAATGAATTAGCGAATTGACGAGCAAGTTTCTTTCTTATGTTAAACGGCAGGACAGCAATTATTACCAGTTGAATTTCAATGCCACCTATTGTCAAAGTCTGTCCGACAAATTACCGTGCTTGTTGGCTTTCACTTGTTAACAAGCCCCCCTAAACGCGTATGGAAACTTTCACACAACTTTCAACACATTGTTTTTGAAATACAAAAAATCGCGTGTGGCGGCTTTGACAATTGGCCTACCAGAAGATTTTATCACCTCGGCTAACTGAACGTAGAACATCAAACTACAAAGTTTTCCTCGAAGCTGTAAACCTATTGTGGGTCGTATCTCTTCCACGGATATAGATGCTATCTTACTGATATCTCACTGATAATCTTTCATCAACTTAACGCTTGTTTGCTCTAATTTTCGACTGTCTGTCTAATCTTTGAATCATGACCACAAAAATACCGCGCCATTCCTTTCTTACTTTATTCATTTCAGTAGCTTACGTTTACTTGACAAATTAGTAGCATGCAGACGGTGTTTTTTTTGCACCTTTTTGTCCATGGGTATCATTTTAATATAGTGCTTGGGTGACTTGTGATGTTGCGCCGTATCACTAATGATGAGAATTTTGCCATTGTTTCCCTGGTGAATATCAATAGTTGCTTAAATACGAGAACAGAAAACAAATTAAAATGTTTCTTAAACAGCGATCCCGCGAAATTAATATCTTTCAAATGGTTTAAGCTGAATAGGATTTGCCTTGCGTAGGCCGATCAAGACAATTGGCGGTACAGCGCCTCGAAAGGATAGACGAATAATCGTGCGGAGAAGTGTATATAATGATTCACGTAGCGATTAAGTGTAAACGAGTTCCCTGACTTGTACGTATTGCGTGTGAATCAGGTTAGGTAATGGTCGAGGTGAAAATTAGAACTGTCTTCATGTGGTGGTTAGAACATTTGCCAGAGGTCTTGACCTTTTTGTCTTGCAGTGGTTCGCTAAGAAGAGCGCTAATCCTTACGTCAAGTTTATCGGTTATTTGGCTCGCTAGCAGAGCTTTCGCTGTGTACCGCTGGGCTTAACTTACGACGTGCTAATCCCAAAAATAACCCACTCACAAACACTCGATACAATCGTGAAATACCATTTAGATAAAAATGGCCGACCGGGCAGAGACTTGAACCAAAAACAACGGTAGTTCCTTCAAATAAACATCGGCAAATAGGAGCATGGCTTCTTACAGGTGACCAAAAAGCCCAGCTCTTATTTTCCGCCGTTCTCCAAATTGTATCTTGCACAACGATTTAAAATATTACAACAGAAGATAATGCTGTGAAGTACTTCATTGCTTCATCTGTTCCCCTGTAGCGTTTATCTCTCAGTGAGATGTTGTGCGGCTCGATATTTCTAGCAGAGACACTCCTTTGCAACTCGGTGTGCCTTGGTGATTGCGGATACCACCGCGGTTTAATTACGGTGCGCAACGTCGGCCAATCACAGGCAATTACGCTTAATACTACCGGCTGGTCTGTTCAGGGTACGAACGCCTTGTGTGTCCTCGCACTCTCCTAGTTAATTAGTTTTGGAACAATCAGCGATCGAGGTGTTCTATTCATTCAGTATCAATTAAATACCAACTGCACACAAGTGTGTAAATGCTCGTGTGCCAGAGCCACTTGTTGTAGTTGCTGCGAACCACTGGAGCGATCGACAACCGAGTTTCACATACACACACCAATTTCTCGTGAACTTTGGTGAGCCAAGCTGAAAGAATTTTGGAGAGGCGGTCAGAAAAACATGAAGTCGTCCAGTTTTACCGTTAGTCACATTCTTGACGCTGTGGATGAAACTAGCCATGCCAAGGAGAAACACTCGGCTACGAGCGGTAATGATTTGAGAAATGTTTCACCTCAGGGAACGAACTTGGATGATAGCCTGAAAGTGGAGATCGTTCTCCAAGAAGCTGAACTTTGGCGAAAGTTTCACTCACTGGTCAACGAAATGATTGTCACCAAAAACGGAAGGTCTGTTTAAAAAATCTGACTTTTTTTAGTACTTCCTACCTGTCCAGAATAGCCATTCAAAGTATCTTTTTTCTCTATTAGTTTTACCACCGAACAAACAAACTCGCAACTAACAATGGACCCCATTGCTGCGACCTAAACTGATCTCTATCGCTAAATTATCGCTTTTCTTTGGTTGTGTTTGTAGGAGAATGTTCCCAGTGATAAAAATTGCTGTAAGCGGACTTGACCCTCATTCGATGTACTCATTCCTGCTTGACTTTGTAGCAGTTGGGGGAACTCGTTGGAAATACGTGAACGGCGAGTGGACCCCTGGTGGCAAGGCCGAACCATCGACTCCTAGTTGTGTTTATGTTCATCCAGACTCGCCGAATTTTGGAGCGCATTGGATGCGGCAACCTATATCGTTCTCCAAAATAAAACTTACTAACAAGCAGAACAGTAGCGGACAGGTACTTATTATTTATTATTACTATTCATTAAGAGAAACTTCTGAAAGATAAGGCCGACCCTTCGGCGTCTTCTTCTCCGGCTTTCTTCAACACCTAGCCACTTTTTCTCGACAATTATGTCCCATTGCGACAATTTGGAAATCATAAGCTATGGTTTCCCGAAGAGTTCCTCGTACACCGTTAATAGTTGGCAATTTCCGGTCGGTTGACCTTAATCTTTTCGATTAGAACAAATCGATTAAGATGACAACATGCGTTTGTCGAACAAAATTTGTTTACATCTCGAAATAGCTCTTAAAACTAAACAAGACTAAAATTCATGGCAGACATCCTGAATTTTGTCAGTTTCTTCACAGTTCTTCCTTGCTTTCCTCTATTTTTCGGCTGCTAGTAATAGGAAAAAGTTGATTTCCGTTTCTTGAGCGCGAAATATTAGCGCTACGTAGATGCACAGAGTCTCTAGGCGGTGGGCTATCATTATGACAAGATGTTAAATGATTATTTTTGTTGTGATTTTATAGATCATGTTAAACTCGCTGCATAAATATGAACCTCGTCTTCGTATCATCCGGGTAGGCTCATCCAACGAACAAAAAACGATTACTACACATTCATTTCCAGAAACCCAGTTTGTGGCAGTTACCGCTTATCAGAACGAAGAGGTTTGTAATCCTTAACGACCTGATATTTCTTCGCCCGCCTTCCTGAAACGATTACATTTGAGGATTTCTTCAAATTTTGCCCCGCGAACTCTCTGGTAATCCCCAATTGTAAGATAAGTCCTTTCTTTTTCTTTAGATTACTTCGTTGAAAATAAAATTCAATCCATTTGCGAAGGCTTTTTTAGACGCTAAAGAAAGGTACTTGTAATTAAATCAAATTAATACATCGACGCTTTTCTGCCTTTCATCCCTGTCACCGCTGCCGTTTGTTTTAACAAAGAAAAAACGAGTAAAATTGATTAAATTCTTAACGTTGTCCTTCCCTTTTCTTCCCACTACAGACAAGAACATAAAGACGCCACGGAGCGGCTGCCCGAGACTCAACCTCCGTGCTCCTCATGTAAGTTTGGAAATTTTCGGACCTTTTTTTTTTATTCGTCATGATAGTTAAATACAGAGAAGTGGATTTTGATGATAATTGCCGCGGCGGGGTTCCTCGGTGTCCAAGCGCTTTAATTTATCAATTAGTTTAGTTAGTTTTTTTGCAAGTATGTGTTGAGGTCTCTGTTTACGTAAACACACAAAGATCCTCCTCAAAAGGTTCCGAAAACGAAGAAGGCGTACCCGATGACTTTCAATAAGATGCCGAGTGTTGTGTAGCTCGTCAAGATATACTGAGGTTCCGGCCACGCCAAAACTGTTATATCGGCGTTTTTTTGATAAACAAAAATATCACAGAGCTTGCCATCCAGGCGTCCTCACACGAGGTACTGTGATACAGTAAAGCGGCACGGAAGGACGACACTGGAACAGAATCGATCATTAAGACTCGCTCTTTTCTTTTGAAAGTTTGCCTTTCTTTGGCGACTTGCTAATTAGCTGACGCATGCAAGTTCACATCAACAAGTCACTGCCGCTTTCTGTTTTGTATATAGTTGGATATTTTTCAACTGAATGGTGTTGTGCAAAAACAGTAAATTTGTTAGCTTGGTGGGAGCGCTGTGGCACACATGTTCAAAAATTTTACCCCACCTGGGCTTGTTCATACCAAAGTCTGTTGAGTTAAAACCGACCGAGGTGAAACAGCCGATCGAGCCCACGGGAAAAATACAATCTGCTGACGGACTCATACCTTCTTCTCGGCGATGGATACATAAAAGACATTGCAATTTCGTTCCACCCATAAGTAGTGTTTATAGAAAAATTAAAACGACGTTTCTCATTGAGCAATATCAAAAAAATAGTATACCTCCGCATCGGCAACATATCAACTTTGTTCTTTGAAGCTTTGGTGGCGATTTTCATCAAGGTAATTTTGATATTGATCCCGAGCAGATACTGATATTTCCAGGATAATTAAGGGAACACTAAGATTTCTTGCAAAATATTGTGCAATGCTATTGGAGTTAACCAATGAAACATTTTATCTATCGGTTTTGTTTAAAATATACAGGATTTATTCCTAGTGATGATAAAACTTTTTTTGCCAAATGATAAAAAATATGCGATTTAATCTGTCAGTTCCCAATTGAATATTACTTTCGACAGATTGGACAAAATTGTTTCCTAGACTCTGCCAAATCGTTCATGATTGGAGGACTGTGTCTTTGGTTGACAATTTGATGCTTTTCGAAAGGATTCCTGTTCTGCAGTCCTTAATTTTGTTTTCGTTGAAATCCTGTTTAAGGACAAATCCATGTATTTTCTTAGAAAATGTGTAATAACATCTGCTGAAAAAGTCCTAACTGTGTTTCGTGATTCACATAAAAAATCCGACTTAAATTTACTAATTGCTTTCGCTTCTTCGTGTCGGGGCATAAGTCACTGTGCTAAATATCTTGGTAAAACACTCTCAAAAATGCCTAGTTACAAAGCTTTGCTAGAGGTACAGCTTCTGGTGATTCAGTTTAACACTGTAGTGGCGTGCTCCTTTTGTTTCGAGTGTATTTATTCACACCGCATGAATTACTCTTTCAAACTGTTTGTTCAATACAAGTTGTTTTTCGCAGGTCTTGACTGTTTAACTTGTGACATGTAACACAACGTCGAGAATATTATTTGGTTAACGTTTGGAGGCTTTGCGTTTGTACATGCTTTTCTGTTCATGCTTTTAACTGGTCGATGTACGCGGTTTCCATATGTTCAGTTTGACTTAAGCTTTCTGACTTGTTTGTTCGTTTTCAAGCCGGCATAAACGAGATTGGTGTGTTTGTGTTCTTGTCTTTGTTTGGTAGAAAGTACTAGATTTTTGGTGCCATTGGTTTGTGTGTACGCGAGCTGCAGAGAACGGTTAAAGAAAAAATTATTATACATAAACATTCGTCGTGTTTTACGAACAAAAGTCTATGACCCAAAGTTTCAAACACAAAGGTTTTTGTGATAAAAATTCGCAGCCAAAGTTAACTATCGTCTGCAACGCAACCCGTAAGTTGATTTGTGTTGGTGTTGTAAGCGTGCAAAGAGTCAAACATATATCTTCCTTGTTTTCATTTAACAGAAACATTAATGCGCAATGTTGAATAAAAATATTCACCCAACTATCACTATAGATTACTAAGTAAGTTATGCAGGCGTTCTGCCGTAAACAATATATGATGATATATGTATATGTTGATGTGTATATTTCGATATACGTTTCATAGCTCAGATTTTAGAAAGATTTCTACGAGACGCAGGTTTAACATTCGAGGAGTGCATGATATTCTTAAAGCTTACTTAACATTCAATATGGATCGATCGACATCATTCCCTGAGGCAGACTTCTTTTGACTTTGTTTCAGACATTTATGCAATTCAATTCGCCATCAAAGACCTTTTTTTAATGAAAAAGTTCAGCTAATAAAAGATTCGGTAGCTGTAATAACTGTACTGTTTGTCTTGAATCATGCTACCTCCAATGAAAATAGTTGAATATTCTTTTTCCTTTTTTCAAATGCTGCAAACATACTAATTTATGTGTTGACATATACCTAACCTGGCGGTTTCTTGTGAAAAGATTCTAAATTACTATTTACATGACAAAATTACTGTCTGTATGATTTCGCCGTGAGATTCAGTATCAACAAGTCGAAGTAAATTAGCGTTTGGAGAATATTGGGTTAATAAGAAAAAGCAGGACTTTCTATTGCGTGTTTACAGCTGGTGTTTGGGTTTGTTGAGGCAGGAGGCGAGAACACATTATTTGTAAGACAAGAGTTTAAAAAATAAGATGAAATAAAATGCCAAAAGTTGCACCTTGAATGTGTTTGAGATATATATTATATGAGTTCAGCCGAAATCAAACGAGAATGCAAGTCAGCGCAAGTTTGACCTTGAGACTCGTTTGACCACTAACTTGCGTAGGCTTCCGTTAGCCTGCGACAAATTTCATGTCAAATTTGACGTCTGAGAGCCATTCTCAAACAGATTAGGAAGAGAAAAGCTCAAAGAAAAACAGGACAAGGTACTGATTAACTTCCGGCATCAATATCTTTGCCGTAATAAAATGGGAACTCGCAGAAGTGCAGAACTTGTGACGACTTGTGCCACCGTTTAATTGGTGGGATTGCAAGTTGTCACTCGATAACTTGCGCTAACCCGCGTTCACGGTTGATCAAGGCTCTAAAAGTATGGCGAACAAGTTTTTCGTTTATTCATATTGCTTTCACGTGATATTGTGAGATGTTGCGTTTGACGAACGAAGATGAAGTTTACCAATTTCGAAGCATAACCTAAAAAGAATCTTTCGAAAACTAACCAAATTTGAAAAGCATGGCACACTAAACCTGTGACTCGAAACAATTTTTACAGAGGACGTTTTTTACAGAGCCAGAAACTTAACTGTGCAAGTCTTACTTAATGCTGTACAAAAATTGGTTCCAACTTTGTACTAACTTTGTGTTCAGCATTAAGTATTTCCATCATCATATCGTTACTTCCGCTTAAGCAATATATATGACAAACCTGCACCCTAGGTCACCATCTGAATCGTGGTAGCTCAATGGTTAGAGCGTCTCACCGGTCATCAAAAGGTTGCGGTTCGATTCTCGTCTAGGGCTCAGAAATCGTTTTTCTGAGATAACGAGCTTGACGAACGTCCACTGGTCGTGTGCAAGGCTTATTAACAAGTTGTAAAAGTAGGCACTTCTCACCAACAACGATGTCTAGTTATCCATCCTTCCTTTAATTCCCTGCTCTCTCTCTCTCTCTCTCTCTTTCTCTTTCTCTCTGCTTTGCTCTACCTCTCCCCTTTTATCCTCCAACCCTCTCATCCTCCCTCCATCAATTTATTCATTCAACTGTTCTTGCTTGCTCGCATTTTTACTTGCTTGCTTCCATTTCTTTTCCTTTCCCTTCCTTTCCTTTCCCTTCCTTTCTTTCTCTTCCGTTTCTTTTGTTCCCTTCCCCTTCCTTTGGTATGCCTTCCCTTCCTTTTGTTTCCTTCCCTTTCCTTCCCTTTCCTTCCCTTTCCTTCCCTTTCCTTCCCTTCCCTTTTCCTTCCCTTTTCCTTCCCTTTTCCTTCCCTTTTCCTTCCCTTTTCCTTCCCATTTCCTTCCCTTTTCCTTCCCATTCCCTTTCTTTTCCCTTCCTTCCTTTCTTCATTCCTTCCTCCCTCCCCTCCTCTCCTCCTTTCTTTCTATCATTGCTTATCTAAACAACCTAACGACAACTGTCCTTTCTCTCCCATCCTATAGATAGCTGGCTATGTTCTGGTTTACATCCACCTCATACATCTCATCATCGTCTTCGTGCGACAACATGTGACCGAGTGGCCCTAAGAAATCACCGCACGAGCCCATATTCCACGACTTTTATCAAGAGACCAGACTTTCCCTCTTCGGGTAAGTGTCGCCTTGGAGCTTAAATTTTCTGTCATTTTTCTAGGTTTTGTTTAATACGTGGTCGATTGCTTGTCGTGGCCGTGGCTTGGTTATAATCTGATGGATACGACGTTACTTTGTTTTGGTTGTATAACATATGGATAGGAAAGGGAGGACTCAGATTGGCTCGTTGACTGTTTTTTTTAATTGGTTGTTGGGTTGGCTGATTGATCGGTCAAACAAAAGCTGTTCAGATTTATCTCTGCACCGTGTGGCTTTCATCTGAAATGCAACCCTGATTTAACCTCACTATCTTCACCCTTCATTTTAGGATCTGCTCAATCATTGTACCAAAGTCCATCGTCATCTCTCGGCTTCCTGCCAAGATCTTCACGTCTAAGCGATCCCCACAACAGCTTTTGGGTTCCTTCGACCACATCGACGTCGTTACCCTGGAGTGCAGATAGTTTATCTTGTAACTCGATCCCAAACTCTTCACGGTATTTCTATAATGACTTTGGTAAGTTTACGACGTCTCCTTTCGCATGCAACGGGCATCTGTCGACACTGGCCTCGGGTAGCTTCGCTCCTTGGAGTTAGCATTGGAGACTGAAAAACACTTGGGCCAAGCATCACGCATCGCGACCGCGTAATGCCTGGAACTTAATCTGAGTCCGCTGACATGGTGAGGTTAATCTGGTGATCTCTATATACCGTATGCATGGCTAACTCCCAGTCATTTGCCGGGAAAAAAGTGAAGCCAAGAGGGCCGCCCATGGAGGGAAATTTTGTACGTCAGTTTCAGTCCTCTACACGCTCTTGTGGGTCAGTTCCAGTCTTTACTCTTCTTTTACTTCAGTCTGGCGTTATTCTGTTTCAAAGTATTCACAACTACGGAAAAAAATTGGCCGAGTATTTAAAAAGATTTAGAGGTGCTGTGTGGTCTACAAGTGTGCTAAGTTGTCTGTAAATGGTAAAAAACTGGTTAAGAGAGATCTGCGGTAATGTTTCCTCAAGTGATTTTTCGAGACTTTTTTACGATATTTGTTAATTTTGCCATTCATTTTCATGAAAATTATACTCTGTAACTTGTTCTGATATTTTTTGAAAAATATTTGAAATTTAAACATTCATTTCACCCTTTTTTAAGTCATTTTTTGTCTGTGTTTTCAACAAAAGTTAACGAGATCTAGTGAAAAGTCGCGTGAATGATTAAAACTGACATACACGCCCGCGTAAGGGACTGAAACTGACGTACAAGATTGCCCTCCATAGACGGCCATCTTGGCTTCACATTTCACTGACCAGTTAGCCATCCATATATACAGACCACTGGGTTAATGTAGCGAAAATTAAAAGTTTTTGACAGGATCAATTTTACTTGCGAGGTTATGCTACCTCGGACAACCAATAAAGGAAGTTGATTTTACTGGATTTCAAGAGATGACTTTCGTTTATATTGTTATTCGGCAGACCAAATCGTTCAGTTTTGATATTATGTTGGAATTTTTGTTGAATGTCGCTGGCAGTTTTTTAGCTTACTTTCATCGACCATCACTGCAAGCTGTCTACCTGCGAAGATGTTCTGTTCTCGTTTATTTTCGCGGTTTTTGGTTCCCTGACGGATAAACTGTATTTCCAATGACAACACTTGCATTGGGACATACCCATTTCGTATAGTTTTGTTAAACATCAAAACTTGCCATAAAAATTTACTTACTTTTTGCATGTATATAATTACTTGTTTAATGTTTCGTAACTCTCTGGATGCTTTGAAGTGACTGTCGCCTAGTTTTTGACTATTTTTTGTTACCCGTGTTTCACCTTAAAAACATCGCAAAATCACTTCATAAAAACCCGATGAGTTACGATCTTGCTTGCATTTCTCTCAAGAATACCAAACTAGATTAATATTACAAAAAGTTGAAAGGTTTACCAACATTTCAACCTTATGTGCTGTTTTATACTGCCTACGCAGCATCTCATTTTTATATCATTGTCTAGAGTAATGTTATGTTGGCCGATATCGTGTGGCATGTGGTAGCTTGGTGTATGTCGATGAAACTGCGCATGCTTGTCAAGCTTATTGACTCAGGAAAGCTGTCTATACCCCTAACGGGAATCGAACTGTCAAGGACTTAGAAAATTGCAGCCATCACTCTTCTACATGAGTCTATGTAGCTAAATGGTTAGAGCATCTCAACGGAGATTCCCGTCAGGGACTCAAAAAACTTTTGTACGTTAGTAAGTTCGAGGAGCATGCGCAATTTCATCACCAAGCGACATATATTGTTGATCCTTTTATCGAGAGAACTTAAGATATTTTGTAAAAGAAACAGCTATATTTATTAATTCGACGGAATCAATAGCAGTACGAAATTTTCACGGAATCTTATTTATGTTTAAATCAGTCCTCATGAACCACGGTTATTATCTTCTGAACGTAGACCATTAGGATAAATAAACTTGGGCTACAACACGAGTGAAAGTTATCTTTGCCTGAAGTCGTCCGCATATAGATAATCTGAAGTACATTTATAGCAACAGTGGGTAATATATATATGTTAACTACCTGAGTTTATTGCGTAACGGCAAAATGATGTATCAAATAAATATTTGAAGTTATAGTGTAAAGTGAATTTTGGCAGAACAGCACTGATCACATTGCTTGAAGTTAACTCGTCATACATCCATAACTTATAATACGAGCTGTTACTAGATATCAAAGTTAAAAACTTCTACGTTAAATTACCTTTTTATATTTTTTTCCAAAATATATCCAGTGTTAGAAGTGAATACAAAACTCCATTTTCGTTTTTAGCCATCTTTTCTTTAAACAGACGTAGAAGTTGTTCTCGTGTTTAAATTTGCTTTCACCCACATGATATAAAATTGGTAGTATCCCTCATCAATTCTAAGAAGCAAAGCAACGAGATTGAAGTGAATATACCACATGTGGTTAAAAGGGAAAGTGCTAGAATACGAGGTATAGTTTCTGTTAACTCCAGTTTCACTTTTCGGAGAAGGAAATGAAGTCATATCTAAAGATAAATTTGGATGTTTACTATCAGTTGGGCCCATTGGTTCTATTGTAAACTTTTGGTATCAATTTCTACCAGTGCTGGCAGTTCGTAAGAACTATCTTTGCATTTAACTATTCAGCTTATTCTGGTCACCAGGCTCTTTGAAGGCATTGTTCCTGCTGCAAAACCATATGGCACGTTGATTTCTCAGAAACGTAGACTTTGTCTTCGTAGCGTTCGTGGTATTTTCAGTGCAGCTATTCAATTGGTAAAAACTCTATTCTTGGGGTAATATAACATGAGGTCTTTTGTGAAGCGCACAAATGTATTCGAGGCTGTATATATTTGTCCCCGTGACTCGCCCGTATTTATGTAATTAAACCGTTGGCTTAAACTTATTCTGCCACTTACCGTAATGTTAAACCAACATTTAGAGATCAAAAAGTTTGAACAAGTACAGGTTCTACGACCCATGAAATCAACTCTACGCACGACTTACAAAGTTCGTGTTACTTTCATCAGCATAACTATAATTATGTTTTCGACAGAGAATTTAGAGCCAAGGAATAATGCAGCAAATGACATCAATCTGTTCTCTGCATTCACAGAACACGTAGCAGTTACGCTGATGCGTATTCTTCATGATGAACCTTGGTGTTCTGTAGACCAAAACTAAGCAAACTTCTCACGAAACTACCTCAAAAGAACACAAAAGAAACCATTATGGGACTCATTTGGTCGGTCTTGACTTATTTTCATTTTTAATGTAGGCACCACCGTGGCCGAGCCGGTTTGCTTTCAAGTCATTGTAGTAATTTCCCTAATATCTTTGTAAACATCCTTGAAAATATACCGAATTAGGTTAGTAGCCACAGAACCTTATTTCTCACATACTGTTTCCGCGACGAAGAAAAAAAACCCAGGAAGTCTTAATCTGTCTTCACTTGGTTTCACATTGGCTTTGAGTCATCGCTTTTTTGAACACTTTAAAAGATCTTTTGATGCCACTTATCAAAAGGCTTATTGCATTTGAAATAACCAAAAGAAATTTCCCATTTATTTCGGAAAATTGGCGTAATAAGCGGTAGACGTTTGATTCCAGTGTCCCGGCTTCTTTGAGATGTTAATTACCACGCCTTGTTTATAATACTGGAAATATGGGAGGGTACCAAGCAAGAAAGAAGGGCGCATTGCCTATATTAGCAAGCTGCTAAAATGAATATTGAAACTTTCGAAACCACTTGGTTAACTGTAAAGCTACCCTAGTAATTCCTGTCGATTTGTAGTAATAAAATCAAATTAAAGACAAACCTTTAAAGTTGCCATGTGGTGTAGGGAAGTATCTAATTTACGTATAAAAGATAGTCGGCATTGCTTGACAAGTATTTAAACTTTGGAAAAAACCGTTTGATTGATTGACTGCTTTTTCTGAACTCGTTACAAAAATGGAGGTTAATTAGGGCTCATTTTGATTAAGATCTGTGGCTGTAATAGTAAAATCATTAGTATAGAAATCTTCAAATTTCTTTGTTGGTTTATTTGGATTGACAATGTTAAACGTGAGCGATGTTTAATCTCTTACTCTTCTGTATCAGTTTCATTAGATTCATTCTGTTAAACGATACATCGTTTTATTTGTCAGTGAACGGATTAGTTCCGACGTTGAATTTTTGGTGAACTGACTTCAATGCAAATGAGCGCAGTCTATCGCTTAACTCAGATATTAAATATTTAGGTTCACTAACATAGCAGTCATTTTATGCTGACAACGGCCTAATCTGTAAGTCAGTCGGTTATAGTATTGTACACACAAAAATTTAGTATAAAGTGCGTCTGAAATTATTATGTAAGAGTGATAATTTGAAGTGTATTTGTATGGGCTTTGCATAGCCTCATAGCAGTCATGCATATAACAAAGCGATGTACAAGCAAGTAATAGAAGTTCATCTACTTTCGCGTTACAAAGGTTGGTCCAATTTATTTCCACAACAATTATCTAATTAGAAAAGCAGTGTCTGAATTTATTATGAAAGTGTGCTAGCACTGCTGTATAAATCCTGTAATGCAGCCGATCTCTTAGTTAAAAGTCAACATGGGCAGAAAGAAGGACTTATCAGCAACAGAGAAAAAGGAAATTGTGCAGTTACTAGCCAGAGAAAAAACAGAAATTTCAAAGATACTACGACGAGACCATCGAACAGTTAAGAATGCAATGGAAGACGTAAACAAGAAAAAGTGAGAAGCAAAGGAAAGGGATTTAAGAACAGTGACGGAGACAAACGTAAATTGAAGCAAATTATTACAAAGCAGCCACTGCTCAGTAGCGAAGAAGTGTTTGACAAGGCAGGAATATCAGGAGTGAAATGTGATAAAAGGTGTAGAATCCTTCAAACAATAAGCACGGTCAAGAAATCAGTTGGCAGACCTCTTCTAAATAAAACACACAAGCAAAAGCGTTTGGATTGGGCCAGAGAAAACTTGAAGACTGATTTTAGCAAGGTAATTTTTACAGATGAATCACGGGTGACTCTTGATGGTCCAGACAATTGGTCTAAAGGCTGGGTTCTTTGTGATAAGGAAGCTCCAAGGCTAAGGAGATATCATGGTGGAATCATGATATGGACAGGGACTGTCGATAGCAAAGCAATTAGGCCCTTTAAAGTGGATGAGGGAGTTAAGTTAATCAGTGAACACTATCGTGCATTATTGGAAAGCACATTCTTTAAATGGTACAAGTCTCAAAATCGGAAATTTAAAAAGTAAAGTGTTCATGCAAGACAATGCCCTCTCACAGAGTATTTCTGGCTTCTTGGCGCAAAAGGGGTTCACAGGAAGTAAATTAATGAAAAGGCCATCATCCTCCCCCGATCTAAATCCAGTTGGAGAAAGGTGGAAACCGGTAAAGAGGGAGCTGTATAGTGGTGAAAAACAATACAATAACAAATCAAACATTTCTGGGAGGCACTTAAAATAGCAACTCAATTTGAAGCCTTAGAAACCAATAATAAAATATCAAAAAATTTCACCAAAAAGTAAAGGGGTTAACCCATCGTTTTTTGCGATTTTTTTGACATTTTTTAAAGTCTTAAAAATCAACTAAAAAATGTCAAAAATTTCACTAAAAAGTAAAGGGGTTAACCCATGGTTTTTTGCGATTTTTTCTGACATTTTTTTAAAGTCTCAAAAATCAACTA
>JBAHVQ010000479.1:4099-30000 GCA_036872915.1 Nanipora kamurai | reverse complement strand
TCCTGGTAAAACTATGTGTACTTTATGTTGTGAAGAATGAATCTGATATTGCCTGAAAAAAATCTGATCAATATTATACTGCTCTACAATGCTAAAAACAACTGCTTCTCTTGCTCAATTTCTTAAAGCCTGTAGAATGGACAGGGAAAGATTACGCTACATACAAGGTTTTGCTTAATAAATTGGTGTCTATACACAACAATAGTAACTCCGAATAGTGAAGTCATTTTAGTAGAGTTTCAAGTATGTTTTAGTCATCAGGAATGCTCATTGAACCTTCAAAACCTCTGAATCTCTGTTAAAATGATTTCACAATTTGGAGTTACTATAATTGTTGTGCATTTTATTAAAATACCCAGTTGTTCCCATAATTTTAAATCCGTGTATGGTGAGGAAAGTGTTTCACTAGAGGAAAATAGATACATTTCTTTTTCTGTAAAGTTAGAAAGGAGTGGTTTTTCAAATTCCTACCTATGTTATGAATAATCTACATTGGTGGAAATTTTGGATTGATAGTTTCAGCCGTAAGAACAAATTGCTTATTTCTCCCATTGTTTTGTCACAATTTCTACCTTTTCTGTAAACAAATTTAGAAGTACAGTAGTTTGCTGTATGCACTTTACACTATGTCTCATTCTTAACCTGGTTGCAAAATTAAACTGTGTACTGATGTCAAGTTGTTTGCATTTTATTTTCAGGTACTTTAGAAGAGAATTTAAAGACGTTCAGTGCAACACAGACGATTATACCACAAATAATTAATTTTTACTTTGATTGTTTTAGAGGATAGTTAATGCAAAAAACACATTGTGCAACAAACTATGCACTGAATAGTTCAATTATTATTAACATTGTAGAGGAGTTTTCGTCAGGCAAAGTACTGTAGATCAGAGGCCTTATAAGCAAAAAATGTCTCGGGTTACAGTACATTTTAAATGCTCACTACTGTATGTCTGTATCTGAATCTACTGTATATCTTAATCATTGGTGATACAAGAGATTATCTATCAAAGTAGCTAAGGATCCTGATGTGGACAAACCAGGAGATTAAGGCAATGGTACCACTTGTGCACGAATTATTGGCTGCTGCTGCAAGCGGTCTTCTCCTTCCATATGCCATGTTACAGAAGTACAGTGTCGCAGATATGGAATTTCCCCGGAGGGTACTTACCTGAAGGGGAGATGTAGTTCTCCGAGCTTCTTCGTAGACTGATATTCGCAATACCGTTGCAGATCTCGAGCCGCGAGAGGTCTGGATACCACGCATATAAAATAACTGTATATCCCTTGTTATCCCTCTTTTGACGAGAGCTTTCTTAAACTTAACTATATATACGAGTGACAGCAAAGGGTGGGGAGGAGAGAAGTCTAGAACCACTATTTTCGTTATTGTCTAGACTTCGATGTCCTCTTCGGTTGGGGAACAGCATTGCTCATATCAGTCTACGAAGAAGCTTGAAGAACTACATCTCCCCTTCAGGTAAGTACCCTCCGGGGAAATTCCATTTCTCCTTCGCTTCTTCTCCGACTGATATTCCCCATACTGTTGCAGATTGCAAAACAAGCTGACACGAGCATACAACCGTAGTTAATTAGTATTTAACCAAACCTTGAACATGTGCTTGTAAGTGTCAACACGTCCCCGAGATGTGGGCCGTTGATAAAACGTTCGAAAAGTCCCCGCTGACGCCCAATCCGCTGCTTCGAGAATGACATCCAGGGGAATGACCAGTATAAGAAGGACTGATACCGGCGCTGTTGAGTGCGTCTCTTAGCCACCTGGAAACAGTTTGACTGGAAATAGGGCTATGTGGTGACACTAAAGCTAGAAGTAGTCGTGATGAATTCCGCATTCTTTCAGTCCTGTTCCAATACTCCCTAAGTGTATGCACTACGCACAGGTGTCTGTTCGTTACAAAGTCTGGAAGATAAATTTTCCGGCTAGGGTGGTTTGGACGCGACTGTTTTACGTGAATATTTAATGAAAATTCCCAAGAATCCTCTTTCTCGACCAGGTAAGTCAAATCCAGCGCCGCTGATTCACGTGCGCGTGCTGCAGAAGTTAGGGCAAGTAAAATAACCAATTTATGAGTCAGTTCTTTAAATGAGAGTTCCTCTACCGGTCTTTGACCTTTCATACAGGAAAGAGCAACTTTAACTTCCCACGTAGTGCAGAATTTTGGTCTCGGTGGGTCCAGACGACAGGCCCCTTTCATAAACCGAGAAACAATGGGGAGTGTCACCAACGAAGCTGAGCCCACTGGATCGTGCTTGTTGTCGAGGGAGCTGTCTGGGGTAGTCCTCCAGCATTTGTAATAGGATTGGAAACCAAGGCTGTCCTTCCCCAGAGCTGTGGCTTTGTCGACTTGAAGTTTCTTCAAGATCCTCGGAATCAGGACAACTGGTGGAAAAATCCAGCTCCTCCATTGACTCCAATCGCAGAGGAAGGCATCGGTCGCCATTGCACCTGGGTCTGGAAAACGAGATACATACTGTGGGAGCTGGTTCTGGATCCGGCTGGCAAAGAGGTCCACTGACGGACGATAAAATTGCTGGACAATCCTCTGAAAAATATCTTTGCAAAGTCTCCATTCTAGGTGGCTGTCGAAAAGCCAGATGCCATGTCCGCTACCTCGTTGGATGTGCCTGGAATGTGCTTTGTAACCCAAGAGCTAGCATTCAGGACCACTGCCCTCAATTCTGTAGCTTGCATGGACAGACTGTGCGATCGTGTTCCTCCTCTCTTGTTCACACAGGCCACTGCTGTTGAGTTGTCCACCTGGAGAAGAACATGTTGTGGGCGAGTGCATGACTTGAATAAGGCTAACAGGGCCAGGTGAGCAGCTTCCAATTCCAACAGATTGATGTGCAACTGTGCCTCCTCGGGTAGCCAGTGACCCCTATGGTAGCCCCGGCCAGGTTGCTCCCCATCCCAGCAGGGATGCATCCGTTGACACTGATTTCGATAGGAGGTGTTTGCAATGGTTGTCCATTTAAAGCCTGGATGTTGGGAGCTGTCCACCAGCGGAGCTCCTCTAGACTTGATGGGGATAAAGCTATCTTCAATGGTGGTGATCGATTGGTGACTGTGTGAAGTGTCTATCTGGTCCCGCTGCAGGCTCCGGTAATGAAGTGGGGCCATCCATAGTCCCGTTTGGGTGGCATGATTCATCCGGCCCAAAAGAGTTGATAAGTTTACTAGTGATGTCCCTCGCAACCGTTGGATTTCTTTTGCCGTCATGGTGATGGCTGTCAACTTCTCTTGAGGCAGTGATAAGGTCATCTCTACTGAATTGAGCAGGGTTAGAATTAGAAAGACCCAGAATTAGAAACACCAGTTGTTTTGTGGGGAAGGGTGAGCATTTTTCCCGTTTCACTGTGAAGCCTAGATTCTGAAGCAGGGCCATCACCTGGTAAAATATCTTCCAGTATTGGTTCTTGTCTTGGTGTAAGAGTGGAATATCGTCCAGATAGAACCCTACTCGAATTCCCAGTGACCGAAAGAGAGCTTCCACTGGTTTCAAGATCTTGGTAAATGCTCTCGGAGTTGACGAAAGCCGAAAGGGGAGACAACGAAACTCGTATAATTTTCCTTGGTAATTGAATCGAAGAAACTGCCGGTGTTGGTTGTGGACTGAGACTGTGTAATAGGCATCCTTCAAGTCCAGTTTCATCATGAAGTCCCCAGACAGGAGAAGATTTCTCACGACTTGGAGATCTTCCATCTTGAAGAGGGTCGATTGCACAAATCTGTTGAGGGCCCGGAGGTTGATCACAGGCCTGTACTGTCCCCTTCCATTTTCTTTTTCTACTAGACAAAGTGTGGATGTGAATTGGTTCTTTACTGGTTCCACTTGTACCACTGCTCCTTTTGTTATCAAGTCCTTGATTGCACCAAGCATTAATTGTTGTTCCACATAGGAACGGGTTTTTGTCACCCGAGTTCGCCATTGATATGGCTTCCTCAGAAAGGGTATTTTGTACCCTTTCACTGACTGTAGGATCCATAGATCCTGAGTAATCTGAGCCCAGTTTTGAACATAAGTTGCTAGGTGGCAGGCTGTCACAGATGATTTCAGTGGGGGAAGTGGAATTAGTTGTGGAAAGGGATAGTCAGCTTTAGCTATTGGAGTCGGGCTTTGTAAAACGACGCTTTGGTCCTGATGGGATTATAGTTCCACTTGCGCTTTCTCCAACTTGGTTGGGTGGGATTGGCGGAGCTGGAACGAAAGGGCTTCTGCTAGTAGATGGGTATGGCCGATCAAGTTTGCCTATAAGGCTGTTGTTGGTTGTGGAGTGGCTCTGCTCACTCTTGATTCGTTCATGTAATTGGTCTGGAAACAGGTGCTTGTCTGTAGAGATCTCCTCCTTCAGGGTGCGCTTGCCTATAGGGGTGAGGAAGTGTGCAAAACAACGCTGTCGCCCGGAATTTAGGCGGGCATTAGCATTACCTAGAAGAACCAATGCATCTTCCAACATGCTCCGGATAACATCTGGGTTAGGGGCTTCACCCTCATTTTCTTCGTCTCCTGTCTTATCTAATGCAGCAAGTGCTGCTAAGATAGGTCGCGCTGTGAGGAGAAAGGTAGACTGCTTCTCCGCAAGCCCATCATCAAAGGAAAAGACCTCTTTGGTCTTTGAATGGCCATGCTTCTTACGAATATCTTCCCTCATACCCGCCTCCATTATGGGAGCAACTAGGATTGATTCTGTACCCTCAATCTCAGGGTAATTTTCAGTAAGTCCCTTCCATGTTTCTCGAACGAGAGACTTGGCAAATGCCTGAGTTGTCAAGGCAAGTAACTCCCCTGGTAGTTGCATCTTTTTTTTTGTTGGGCATAAAATCGCTCAATCCTTGATATTGTATTGACTTTAAGGGATTTTTCTTCATTCCCTGTGTCAGTAGTGATAGCCCCTTGTGGCTGCCCATCAGTCGGTTTGACTTGTTGAGGCCCACTTGTGGCCATTAAATTTGTAAATAGTGAGGGCAAGGTTTTCGTAATAGTCTCTGCCAATAGCCTAGAAAAATAACCTTACTTGAATTCAATGTATTAAGTTTAGTTAAAAATATAATAGCCCAGAAAACAAGCTTAAATAAAGCCACAATGGAACCATATCTTTAAAAAATTTTAATGACTAACGTTTCGTTACTTAACCAGTTACATGACCAGTTACATCATCAGAGTAATTATTTATCATTAGAGTAACTATTCCCATTATTGGTTTATTTAAACTTGTTTGCTTGGCTATTATATTTTAAACTAAACTTCGTTTCCCACCTGGCTCTTCAATGGATTAAATTCATGTTGGTTTACCCACTTGGTAACTCCAGTTTAATTTGCTTCTCTTCTGTTATACAATATTGTTCAACACATTCATTTCAACCATTTGAATTACAGTATAATTATTGAACCGACCTATTTGGTAATATAAATGTACTAGTGCTTACGTGAAACCAACACCTTTGGCTTACCTGCAGGACATGTATTGTGATTTGTGGTATCCAAATATCTGCAGGATATCTTAGTCTAAATTTAAATACTAGATATCATGAGCTCCGTATGCCAATGAGGTACAAGTAAAATTTCAAAATCAAAATAGTTAATGATCATCAAGCACCTATCTGATCGGTTGTGGTCGTACAAACCAGGTTTTTTATCCACACAATAAAGAACGAATCAAGTAAAATTTTTTTTTACAATTCCTGAGGTAATCATAGCTAATGCCCTTACATTAACTAACAAGTTGGCTACTCTTCTGTAAGCTACAGACTTGTTAACACCAGCCTTAGTGAAAATTTTACATATACAAAACATGGATAATTGGACATTCAGGGTTAAATTCTGCAAATCTGTGTTTGTGGATACTAATTTTGCTTACTGATACTTTGCCTTGTTTGGACACTGCAAATTGGATTATCAAGTTCACAAACATGGGATACCAGATTTACGTGGGTGAAACCAGATTCTGGCAGCCTACTAAGCGACCTGGATATGCATAAAATTTCAAACCTCATCCCCGCCAGAGCTCCTGTCAGAGTACTAAATGTTGAATACTAATCTGGTTCATGCGGGAGCTTGGTACAGGTATATATCAGACGACCAACGAACGTTCGTCAAGCTCGTTATCTCAGAAAAACGATTTCTGAGACCTAAGCGGTAGTGGAACCCGCAACCTTCTGGTGGATGGTGAGGTGCTCTAACCATTGAGCTACCAAGACTCAGATGGCGAGCTAAGGTACGGGTTCGTCATATGTACTGCCTAAGCGAAAGCCACGATATGATAATCATGGAAATACTAAATGCTGGACAAGCTCCCACGTGATCCAGATTAGTGTTCAGCATTTAGTATTTCCATCATTATTATCATATCGTGACTTAGGTTAGGCAGTACATGTGACGAACTTACACCTTAGCTCAACGTCTGAGTCTTGTTAGCTCGATGGTGTTAGAGCGTCTCACCGGTCACCTGAAGGTTGCGGGTTCGATTCCCGTCTAGGGTTGGGAATGGCAAATCGTTTATCTGAGGAAACGAGCTTAATAAACGTTCGTTGGTCGTCTTGTCATAGTCTTGGTACATGTAGTTCAATGATCATAGCATCTGATTACATTGCTGCAAATTAAAAGGTTGCTGGTTCAATCCTCATACAGAACTGAGAATACCAGTATGGTTTTTGAGTAAGATGAGCTTGATGCAGAGGTGTCGTGAACAAAAAAAATGAGGTGGCTAGATAAAAAGATTGTTGATTAAAAGCAATAAATTAGAAACAGAACTGCTTAATGTTAATTCAAACTTTATAACTACAAGCTGTCTACAACTGCCAACCGTTTTGGATGCCTTATGCAAACCTTTTAAGAGCAGACTGTCTGTAGTGACCTGGCATTCGTATTGTGAATGTGTAAAATTTTCTTTTTTCCAAAAACGTTATTTTATTTCTTTTTCTACATATAAAATAACTCAGGCACTTTTTAAGAATTCTTTACATCCATGCATACAATTTTTTGGAAGACAGTCCTGATTCTAATCGTAACGTAAAAAATATTAATTGTTATTTAAACATTTTCAGTTTTTTTGATGATGTCATGACGACGACACATCAACAACTCATCACAGAACAGAACTTAAGCCAAATATAGCATGTACAAGTTGTCATAGTTGGTTCTTAGATATATGAGGCACTATGAATATTTCTTTTCTTTCTAACGTTCCTCAGCAACGCGTGAATGTCATTGAAATAAAATACGTCTGAACCCTTAAACGTTCCCGCGCGACACGTGCAGCTCGCGGGATTGATGCACTGGCCGGATAGATGGAGAAATCGGATTTTCTCGTGTTGTCTTCTTTGAGTAATAAAATTTAAGAAATATAGAGATGCTCAAGTCAAAAACGT
The DNA here is from genome assembly GCA_036872915.1 of Nanipora kamurai. Classification (NCBI taxonomy): domain Eukaryota; kingdom Metazoa; phylum Cnidaria; class Anthozoa; order Scleralcyonacea; family Helioporidae; genus Nanipora; species Nanipora kamurai. Next base: position 22,610 of record JBAHVQ010000479.1, on the reverse strand, counting down.
TTGTGAAGAAGACGCGTAGAGGTGGTGTAATGAAAATCGTTAGGGAACATTACCTACGAGATGATGTTTGGTGTGGAGTAAAAACCTGTAGTAAATGTACACAGTCGGAACCAGTTCTGGACGCTGAACCGAGTAGTTCTTCATCTCTGTTCACCTTTCCTCACTATATCGTTCCTGACACAAATATTGTTCTTCATCAGGCAAGCTGCTTTAAAAAATGTTGCCGTCCTTCATTCATTTAGATATCTTTTCAGAAATTTGTTGCCAGGGTGTTCACGAGATTTGTTATACCGTCCTGATCTTATCCATTTCGAAGGGTGGATAAGATGAGGATCACGATGATGATCGTCAAAAACTGTAAATGTACCTGAGTGCATTACATGAGGAAATACCAATATTTGTCATGGAGCTGTCAGCTTGTATATAAAGCATTAGGCCAAGGCTGAGAGATCCAGATTGAATTTCTTTAATTTCTTGATTGTTGAATTCAAGACACCATTTTTGCCATTGATAGTGATACATGTGGATATTCTTAAAAGAATGTGCAGATTAGCATTCAAAGTGTCCAAAAGGTTGCTATTTTGCCAGGTTGTCCCAAAATGTACATTTTACTAGTTTTTACAAGAAAATGCAAGTATATGCGAAAGATTGTTCCAAATTTCAGAGTGGAGAAATCCCCTGCCTAGGGCAAACTTTCCTGTCTAAAACTCAGTGAGTTTATGTAAAGGAAAAAACATTTCAGCTGCATGTATCACATGCAAACGAACAGAACAACTTACTTTCGCATGAATCATCTTGCAACATTTAAGTCACTGGAGTGTCTGCTAAACTTTCTGCAAATAAGTACTTAAAATAAGTAGAGTGTTTATCTGCATAATTGTGACATGAAAAAAAAACCTTGTGCTTGCTCTTGCTATACCTGTACTTAGGTAACTGGGGCCTATCAGAAAAGGCCTAGTTGAGAATAATAGCAGGTTAATAGCCTGAAGTAGTCTGAGGACAAATATAATTGGTGTTATGAGCACAACACAGCAATTTTGAAGAAAGTTTAAGTGTCCTTGCTACTGACATTGAGCAGATTTTATTATTTTATTGTAAAATTATTCAATAACTATTATTTTCCATGCAGATTGATCTTTTAGAAGATGCAGCAGTAAGGAATGTTATTCTATTGCAAACAGTTATACAGGAGGTATTGATATACTGTATACAGTTACAATATAATAATTTTATACTAGTTGAGTTATAACAACAAAACTCGGGATTATCACTGTTATTTAAGTCCTAATCCTTCAACCCTTCCACCCATTGCTGTCCCATAAGAATTCCAGTGGCTAACACTACTGGCAAACAATTTTAATTTAACAGATACATGTAGAGATGTGTGGGGGTTAACCCTTGGGGGTCTTTCCTTACCTGAACAAAATTTTGTTGTGGTAGCTTGAATAAAAGGGGCCATAAGGGTGAAAGCATTAAGATATGTTTATTTAATTAAGAGATTTTTTTAATGTTGCCATTATACAATGGTATATATTAATATACTTGTAAATGAAGTCACAAGCTTTAACTATGGCAAAGTCATTGTTATGATATTCAGTCAGGTTTAGAAAAAAAAATTCCAGATTTCAATTGGGAAAACAGTAAATTCATGGATAAAAGGAAGTTGTGAACATTAATACCCAGCAGGTCCATTGGAATGGAACTATATTTGTGGGTTGAAAATAGGAATCTAGAATGACAGAGAAATCAAATGAAAATGTTGAGCCATAACACTTGGCATAACAAGGGAGTTACAGGTACATGCTTCTCAGGGAAATTTTGTAAAATAGAGCTCCTGAATTGTTATGAAATGGATGGTATAATGAAGAAACTTAGGATTGAACTCTACATTCTTGTTAATTTTCCTCAAATGTTGCTAAGAAATTCCATTTTGGTAAACTCTAAGAGGCTGAAGTGCCTCTCCAGCCCTTCCCTGTTACTGCAATACTATGGTACACTGTGTAAATAGTAAGAATAGTATTAATCTCAATATTTGCTTTAATATAAAGAGGAAACCTTTGTTCTCTGCTTCACCATTCTGTATTCTGAAAATAAATAATGGTGACATTTTGATAATATAACTGGCACAAACTGCATGATGCTTGGCTGAAGTTAAATGGAGCATTTAAATGTTAGAAAATAGATCTAACTGGCAATTTTGCATTACTGTAAATACCTCTCTTACAGTAGGTCTGATAACATAGTCCCATGTATTAACATGTTATTAAATTTATATTTTTTACTGTATGTAGTAGAATAAACTTTAACTTGCATTTTACTAATTTACCTGTTCTTTATTTGGCATTATTCTGTTACAGATAAAACATTTAAACGCTTCCATACATAAACGAGTGAGAGATTTAGTCTCAGAATCCAGAAAATGTTTCTATGTCTTTTCCAATGAACATTGCAAGTGAGTAGCCAGAATATGTTTCCTTTTTTTAAATTTTTTTGTCAACTGTATGTTGTAGACCGGGTGTGACCAAACTTAAAGATTCTTGTGATAACATATAATCTTAATATCATAACACATTTACAAAACATACACCAGATAGAATTATCTTGTAAAACCCCAAATATGAGTAAAAACAAGAGAGAATGTTTAAATGGTCATCCATCATCTATCATCATCCATCATGGATGATGAATTTGCAATAAATTCGAAATATCACCATTTAAACATTCTCTCTTGTTTTTTACTCATATCTTGAGTTTTACAAGATGATTGCATTTGGTGTATGTTTTGTTTTATACTTTTTCAAACTATCGGCTCGCTATGGTTATTAACACATTTACTTTATTACTAATTAAGAAATCCTTTCCTGACAAAAGATGTGTTAAAAACTAACTTTCTAATGAAGCAGCTTTAATTTCACATACTTTACATGAGCCTTCCAGCAACAGTTAACTAGCCTAGTGTACAGTAGAAAGCATGGTGTGTGTTTCCTTGTTTACCCATTTGTACCCTGTGTCCCAGATGTCTGATGTGCAGCACAACTTAACTCTTCCTAGATCTAGCCCTGAACATACTTTTAAGTTTTAAATTAGTCCACCTTCACAGGATGTTCAGTACATACATATGTATGTATGTATGTACTTACGTATGTATGTATGTATGTATGTATGTATGTGTGTGTGTATGTATGTATGTATGTATGTATGTATGTATGTATGTATGTATGTATGTATCTATGTATGTATGTGTGTGTATGTATGTATGTATGTATGTATGTATATATGTATATACTGACCTTATAAATGAACCCACCGGGATTACGGAAAGTATAAAAACTCTAATTGGCCATGGATTTATAGCAATAGACCTCAATAACTAGTTAAGTTACGGGCTGAGCCTGTTGGAAGAAGCAATCACAGTCTAACTTACACTGGTCAAATAATATCTATCCTGCGTGCAAAACCAAAATTGTCAACGGTACACTATGTTGTATTATGTTGCGTCAAGATTTAAGAATAATTAATGTAAAACATTTACTACCAATTTTCCCTCGTCTGATAAGGAATTATGGAACGAAAGGAAAATAATATCCTTATTTATATCGAAAATAAAATTCTTATTTATATGCACCGCCAATTATTTGGTGGCTAAGAAGCGGGTACTCTCCTTGGCTTACCGCAAACGTAATGAAGCAAATGAAGCATTGAGATCATCTTAAAAAGAAAGCTGTTCTAACAAATTCCCCCCTCATGTAACAAGCATATGAAGCGTTTACGAACCACGTTAATAAAATTATAAAAAAGGTCAATGTAAGGTACTTCTCCAAATGTTTTCTGGAAACAGCAAAAAATCCGAAAGATAGATGGGACATGATAAATGAAATATTAAACAAAAGAACTAAAAAAAATTTTATTTGGCTTGAAATGGTTGGGATCTCAATCGTAGACACTCGAGACGGCGCTAGTTAATCCAATCCGTGCTTCTCAATTATAGGGCCGAATTTAACAAGTAGCCTCCACAAAACAAATGTAGTCCCATATGAGTATGTAAAACAGCAAATGTTACTGGGCTTAAAATAAATATCGTATCGCGAGTTTTAGTAAAAATATGCATGTACATTAAAATTACTTTGGAGTTAGCTAATACTCTTAAAAACTGAATCGTGCCCTTCTACAATTTTTGCATTCGAATTTCGACTTGATACAATTGAAATATACGGAAAATTTTAAAACAAAACAGTCCATTCTCGTACTTGTTACTGGTGATAGTTTGTTGCTGGACAAAGAAGCATCACCTAACGTTGCGGCAAAATTTTTCTTGGGATTGTAGCGTTTTTGTGACTGTTCATTCGAGGGTTTGACAAAATTAGTTTTTCTCTTTTGGATGGAAATTGTTCAGTTTAGTTTGGTGAAAGGCGTTAGAAATTAATGGTGTACTGCCCCTTAAATCAATTATATTAAGTCAATTATATTTTAGATTAACTACAAGTAATTTGTCTATGCTACTTTGGGTTCCATCTGAAAGTAGTTTTGTGTAAAAAAGGTAGCCCATGATCTTGAAAATCAGGAACCAACTTACTTTTCGTGTATTGTTTCTTTCATTTTCCAAGCAATCAGAACCTCCAACAATGGTCACTGACCTGGTCCCAACTACATTTCCTACCATTTCGACGGATCGGCGTTCGCAGATCGTTTTGGAGCTATTTACGACAGAGAGAACCTATGTGAGGGGTCTGGAAACTTTGATTGAGGTAGTGTTTTAGTTCAGACGAAATATTTTCTCGGTACTTCGTTTACCCAAGCACTAATTGTAGACCTAATGTTCAGATTTACCACTCGACGTCGATTTGTTGTTTACTCACCCCGATGTGCTAGTATCGCATAATCACTCCTTGGTATTAAACATATTCACTTGTTCTACTTTCTGAAGTGCATACTTGGACGGTACCTGTCAAAATATCAGGCTTAAATCCTTTCACATGTGAGCATTAATTGCAACGCTGAACGGCTTTCTTCTAAAACTCTCTCTTGTAAAAAATATCAAGCAGTTTCAACTGTTTTTTCAACAGGCGCCAAACATTTTTGAGAATGAAATCTTAAGGTCATTTAAAAATTTTTTGGAACTTTTTTACATACTCCCGATCACTGTACGATAGAAGTGTACAGGTTTAAAAAATCCATGTTAAATCTAGATGTTTGAGAAAAAATCCGGAACATGTCAGAATTCACCTAAAAGGACCGAAAAACTGAACTTAAAATATTGAAATTAAATTAAATACTGAAATTAAAACTGAACTGAACTAAAATTTAAGAGAAATACAATAATCGTGCTTGTTTTTCCCAACAAAAAGTGTACAAACTCTTGAGGGATGCGCATGCTCCTCTAGCTTGTAAACTCAGAAAAGTTTTCTGGGTCCCTGACCAGAATTGAACCTTCTGATCGCCGGTGAGATGCTCTAACCATTGAGCTACGTGGACTCAGATGGATAAGCGAAGGTTACTATTTGTACTGCTAACTGCAGTCTGGATTACATGACTTGTCGAGACTGCAGTTAGCGGTACACTTGTTAGCTATGAACCAGCAAAAATAGTAACCTTTGATCCACCGCATGAGGCCATGTAACTCAATAGTTAGAGCATCTCACCGGCGATCACGGGTTATGAGTTCAATTCTTGTCGGGGACTCAGAAAAAGTTTCTGAGTTCATAAGCTTAAGAAACATGCGCAATTTCCATCTACACACATCAAGCTACAACATGCCGCACAATATCTTCTAGTATAGCTCTTGAGTGATATCAAACAAGTACGTTGATTCATAAAATTTTTGTACATGACCACTTGATTTTCATATTATAAATCGTAATCTTGTCTTCAAAGTATAATAATGTTTTGAATCAAACTTCGGGGTGGTTAAAAAATCAAATCAAATACAACTTTGGAGGATGCAGCATGACCTCTCAAAAGGATCCGTACTGAAAAAGAGTACTGGGTTTGAAGTTGTCTGATTTCACGCTAAGGTCACTACGATTCGGTACGATTCACTACGATACCTTTTTAACCATCTTCGAAACCGATTCATTTTTGCGGCTCATACAACTTTAGTTTTAGAAATATTTTAAGATTATATAATTTATGGGAATAAGAAAGGCGATTGTTTATCCCATTTACAGATCCGTCGCAGTACAAGTTTTGAAGGAATTGTTTATAAATTCGTGATATCTAGTAAACATTTAAAGCAACACCGGTTGATATTCATATTTTAACGTACCTTTTTTGAGTTAACCAGTGCAGTGTATTGTTAACATGAATCCTGTTTTGTTTTTTTCAAGTCCAGTATAGCAATGGAATAGTGCGTGTTTTCTCGTCTGTAATTTGTTAAGTTTCACATCGACATTTTCAGAAGCCGTACATTCAACTCTATGAATTGCCATTTTCTGCTCAGATTTTCCAATCCCATGGCAAGCTTAGCTTGAGCGATAGAGTGTTTTTGTGAAAGAGTGTTAGTAATGACGCAGTTGTAATTAATGGCAAAATTTCTTATTAGCATTTGCCATCACCTGTTCATACAGTGAAAACGGCATAACCAGGGAAAGAGCATTTTCACGAAATTTTAATTTTACTGGAGCGTCCTAAAAAGCCCTATTCAGGAAGGACGGTGAAAACTCTTCATCAGTTGTATTCATTTGGTTGCCGTCTTTGACAGTAATAAAGACAAATTTATTAAGCATTTGAAATAAACGACAAAATTTTTTAATGCAAACATGTTTCGACTTAACTATAAACCATCTTCAGTGCGAATGAACTAATTATTTACAGTGTGAAATATATATAACAGAAATATGATACAGGCGAGGTGATACTCGATGAATAGATTAACTATTTACAGACAATGNNNCGAAAATTCGAAACCCCGCTAATTCGAAGTATTTTTAGTTTCCCTTGAGACTTCGAATTATCGGGGTTCAACTGTATATCAGACGACTATCGAACGTTCGTCAAGCTCATGATCTCAGAAAAATGATTAGTTTAGTTCAGTTTAATTTAGTTTAATGAATTTGTCCCGTTGTTACATTAAATACAATCCGTACATTGGTACAAGAATACTAAACAGCAATAATAAACGACAATATGCTTACAGAAACCACAGACAAACGGTAGTGACAGGAGAGAGGAACAGGACTTGTGTCCCAATTGACACCCAACCCCTCAAATAATAAAGACAATATAAATATATACGTAAGAAGTAATATAACTGTACAACTATTTTGAAAAAATTTGGCTATAATTAATACAAAATTAGAGTAATGTAAAAAGACCTGGCTTAGGTGGAGCCAGGGGGGACTGTAATTAGGTAATTTGGTAAAGTACATGTTGCGAAGACTTAAATAAGGAAAGCGAATCGTGAACTTTGAGATGAGCGGGAAGAATGTTCCATAGTTCGGCTGATCTAATAAAAATTAATTTTTTGAAGTAGTTCTGTTTATGTTTTGTTATTAGGTTATAATTGTTAGCATTATAATTCCGTGATTTATATTCTGGTTCAAAAGTGCATAAATAGTTGTTGACGTCGGTGGAAATAAGTCCTGTTCTGGATTTGAAAAGTAACATCAAACCGGCGATCTCTCCACGAAATTCAAGTGACAGTAGGTTTGTTTTGATTAGTCTATCGGCATATGACAAATGTTGCGGATAGTTCAGGATAAAGTTTGTTTCCCGCCGCTGGACATTTTCAATTAACGATCAGTGTTTGACAGTATAGGGTGGCCACAAGCTACTAGCATACTCCAGTCTTGGCATTACAAGGGCACAGTATAGTAGTTTCCTAGTGTTTTGATCGATGTGGTCCTTACAGACTCTCTTAACAAGTCCGAATGTCTTGTCAGCTTTAGCTACGGTTACTTCGATATGCCTTCACCAAGACAGCTCATTGGAAACACTGGTGCGACAATCCGTTATAAATGGCATGCACTCCAGCGGCTGACCATCTAGGCTGTACGATACTTCCGTTGATGTTTTCTTTCTTGAAATGCGAAGTACTTTACATTTGGATGTATTAAAATCCATTGCCCAGTCAGTTTTATAAGTAGTCGAGATCGCTCTGAAGAACCTTGCTCGAAGTCGGGAGGTGCATAGGCTTGTGCAGTTTGGAATCGTCGCCAAAAAGAGGAATTGTTGAATCAAATCTTATGTAGTCAGGGACGTCGTTGACATACACAAGAAACATCAGAGAACCAAGAATGGAACCTTGTGGCACACCTGACGTAAGCGGAAGCCAGTCGGCGAAGACACCTTCGAGAGCGACTCTTTGGTGTCTATCTGTGAGGTAGCTTAGATACCATGCGAGAAGAGATCCGGCGACACCATAACTAATGAGTTTGAGTAATAGCAAGTTGTGTGGACCTTGTCAAAGACTTTTGATAAGTCAAGATAGATAACATCAACTTCTTTACCAGATGCTACAGAATCCAAAATATCAGTTAGGTGTACCTCTATCAGTTGGATTGTCGTTGATCTTGCCCTGAGAAATCCGTATTGAAGTTGATCGATAAATGCCGAAAGGTGATGATAGCGGTAGTTAAAAGCGCATCGTTCCAGTACCTTGGATAGTACACACAGCAGAGACATAGGTCTGCAGTTTGATGTGATTGTTGGGTCATCCTTTTTAAAAACAGGAGTAATATTCGCATATTTCCACCACACCAAGAAAAAGGGACATATTGAACAGTCTGCTCAGCGAAAGAGCGATCTTCTTGGCGACCTCTCTTAGCAGTCTACTCGGGATTCCATCTGGTCCACATGCCTTGTTAGGGTCTAAATTACGAAGTACTTCACCAACTTCAAAGTCTGTCAGTTCAATATTGGAGAGCTGATTGCCTGAAGATGCAGGGGGGTTGGAAGCACAGTTGGCAATTCCACATCGCAAGGGCTAAAGACTGATTGAAAAATCGTGTTCAGTAGATTGGCTTTGTCGAGGCCGTCAGTTATAAAAGATTTGTCAGTTCGAAGAAAATTTGGACTCTGTTTTGTTTTTGTCCAAGATTTAATGAATGACCAGAAGGGTTCAGGGTTCTCAAACATGAATTCTTTCAAGTTATTGGCATGATCTCTCTTTTCCTTGGAGATGGGTTGTTTTGTTAGACACTGGAATGGCATGTATTTCTCAAGATCAATAGGAAGTTTTGACTTCAGCGAATTCTTTCTTTGAATGTTTTTCTTTTTAATGAGTACTGAGAGATCTTTGTCAACCTACGGGTGATCGTAAACGTCCTTTAATGTTTGATTTCGGAGCCCTAGATGGGAATCGAACCCGCAACCCTCCGACGACCGGTGAGAACGTTCGTTGAGAGAACTAACGAACGAACATTTGTTGGTCGTCTTATTATCTCGTAGTCTTAAAAAACGTTTTTTGAGTTAGTCTTGATGTTTTGATTATAGATGAATTTTGTTTATGGATATTATAATTCAGAACTCTTAATTAATAAGTAATTCTTATTCTTAATTAACGTTGAACTTCTGCATCTCATTTCATTTGTACTTGCTGTGGGAAACGGCGGATTTGATCCTCGAACCGCTGGCAAAAGCGTGAACATTACTTATCCAATTCATTGATAATACATAAAGGAAAACCAAACGAAAAGAAATATTTAATAAATATTATAAATATGGATACAGGATCGTCCGAATTTACATGCACCTTTTCCTTCGAGTTTCTTGGCTCAAATGCTTGGTATCCCTAAAATAGCTCGTAAACGTACACATTCACATGCATTCATTACATAAGCAATTTACAATATGAGCGGCCGAACTGTAGGAGGATTTACTACGGTTTGGCTTGTAAATTCCCATAGAGTTCGGCCGTTCATATTGTAATTAGTTAAAATACTCGTTAATAATCCTGGAGAAAAACACAAAAGAAAGGCTCCTACTTAGTGTCCTGTCAATCGGATTCAACATCATCCTGATTTACATACATTTAATCTTCCATTTTCTAAGCTAAAATGGTCCATATCACTGAAAAAGCTGGAAGACGTGGTTATATAATAGATACATTCCCTTTTTGAAATATAACATTTGCTTCCCCATTTTTATTGTGTCTAATACTTACCTGTATGTTGTATGATAACATACCATTTTAGTCAATCTTTCGGTTATATTTTTCGTATGGATCATAAATAGAACACAAGGGAGTATTATTGCTAAAAGTGGTCTGTCAGTGGAAAAGTTCGTTAATCCTAGTCCTAGTACACTGAGGGAGTAAATGAAGCGTTGGCGCATAATTTAAAAATGTAATTTTGTCCGTTTGCAATGTGATTCGACTGGATCCACGCATAATACACGCGGAACTTGGCATTAGCGAAAAGGTGAATTGAACGCCACCATATTTTGCTGGGAAAAACTCGATCAGCCAACGTAGATCCGTGAATAATCGCTTTTTTACATTGAATACGAAAACACACTTTTTGCGGAAAACACACTTTTCTCTTGAGAAAAGGAGAATGTTATTTTCATCGCAGTAACAACAGTAACGTTTCGCTTTGGACGTTCAATCTAATTTAGTTCAAAAAACAATTTGGTGACTCCCATTATAAGTTTACCATTAAATTTTTCCAGACCGAAGAAACTTAGAGTAAAATTTAATCCTGTAATGATAGATACAAAATTAAACACTAAAAACTGTAGCTAAAGTTGCTAAATTCTGGCTGAATTGTGGTTATGTACACGAATCGTGACTAACAATCCGGGTAAAAATGCACTTTTAAGTTCAAAATTACGTATAGATTCCGAAAATCTTCGTTGCAAGTCGAAAATCTAACTGGACGTTGGTAATAAAAAAGTATACGTAGTCGAAGAGCCGATTATCAAAGGTTAGATTTTGTATTCTGCGACTTAATTGAAGACTGATCTGTGTTAGTATTCTAACTTGGTATCCGATGTACAAAATGATGTGAACTTGAAGGACTCTTCCTACAAAACTCAACTTACTTCAAACGAAGTGTTCCTCTCTGGCTTTGGCGTTCCTTTTTTGTAATTTATTATTTCGATAATCTTACAATCTTCTGATCTAATCTTGTGTTATTGATGGGAATTATAATTTGCAATAATTTTAGTCGCTAATTCAACGGGTAAGTGGGTGGATATTTGGGTGAGCTGGTGATTTGTTGGAAGGATGGTCGAGTGATTGAAATAATTGGTAAAGAAAGGAATATTATTGCTGCATAGTAAACGAAACTAATCCTGGCGTTGACACAAAGCATTTATCCGTTGTGGACTTGGTCAGGATTATAACCGAAGCTTGATTATTCACCCTATATTCCCAAAACTTAATCGAGTATTTGCTTGAAATGAAAACCATGCATTGTTTATAGACATCGTATGACGACGTCAAGTCGTTTGAAATTAATCAAAAGTGATAATGGCAGAAATTTATGTCACAATTTTGTTGTGGTTGTTGTTATCTTCATCGACTTTGTAACCTTAAGGAGTATTGTTGTCTTTGTTTCTTGTTGCTTCTTTTGTTCCAACCATACATTGCCTTTCTAATACTCTTTGAGTCATCTTTTAGAATAAAGTTGCAGAATATATTAACAGTCAACTCCAAGAGGCACATGGACAAAAAGCCATGCAGGAATTGAGGTCAACTGTGATTGGATTGAAGGTAACCGGTCACACATTTGGTGGAGTAAAGTGTATCTAAGAGAACCACTGAAGTCTATTTAAACTGGAAGGTTGACTGCCACTCAAAAAGTGAAGCCAAAAATGGCGGACATGCGGCCTTTCTGGTCGTTTCCCTCAGTCCCTCACGAGGTCACATTAATTAGAACCAGTCCTTAACACAAACAATGACTCTAATCTTAACCCAAACCAGACCCTAGGGCTAATCCCCCTAGGACACCAAATACTTATTACGACTTCCAGTGGGTAAGGTCTCAATCTAGGACATTGTTTTCTATGGGGTTGGAAGATCAAATTTTTCTCCCGGAGGTCAAAAACTAAAACCCTCATGTTGTTCGGTAACCCTGGAAACCCTCTGTGTCAATTGTTTTGAAAGAACTCAACACTAGCGATGAAACCCGCGCGAGGGCTTGGCGGTACGCCCAAAGTCCTCCATGTCAGCCATTTTTGGCTTAACTTTTTGATTGGCTCATTGACTGGAGACAGACTTCCAGTCTATATAGAGTTCAGTGAGGAGAACTGGCGGAGCAGATCCGACATGAGCTTGTGGTGACAGAATTACTGAAGAGGACAAGCTTCAAAAGTATTATTTGCCGGGATTTACACATGACGGAAGCCCAACATACTTATATTTTAAATATTTTATAGTGGATAGATTGTGGATAATTAAATTGATAAGCTTTGCACATAAAAGAGACTTACAAAGTTTTCATTTGACTTTACGTTTATCCTGATGAAGAGCTGCCAGTTCAATGTTTAGATTCTAGCCTACGCATATTGCGGTACCCAAGCCATAAACTTTTACTATTTCAGTACGTAATGGCTGATTTCTGGTTTTACCGTGCCAGGCATACGAAGTAAAAGGCAGGACATTACTAAAAGAAGCCGAAGTTTGTCTTATGAGTCCAAAGAAACAATACAAGGTGAGAATCTGAGGTTTATTTCATTTCTTTCTCCTCTTTGTGCGTTTACGCTTTTCTGTACGTAAAATGGAATAACGGAAGGTTTGAACCAAAAAAATGCAGCCATTGAAATATACGTCGCTATGCGTTTTACTATTTCAGACTCATCCTCAGGGTAATATGAAACGATAAATTCACAGGTTAAATGTGAATTTATCGTTTCATACGTTTTACTAATTGACTATATTCTCTTGTTTAATCAACTGGACGTTTTTATTTCTACATTTAGTGCCTACTGTTCAACGACATTATGGTGTTCGCTGTGCAAGGATCAAAAGACCGAAGTGAAATTGAAATGACACTGGAATTAAAAACGCTTTGGTTCGAAGATTTAAAAAACCATGATCCTCAAACCAGTAAGGACGCATGCCTATATTTTTAGAAGACCTTTTAGCTGTAAAAAACGTAAAGTTTTATCGACATTTCTTAAAAACGTTTTGTTAAATACTTTTTTTTTCCCGAGCTCTTTCTAAAAGTAACGTAGGTTTTATAAGATGATTTTGTGGTTGGTCATCAAAGTTGATACACGCTATGCCGTTAGGAAAGCCTGTTCTTGGAGACGGTATCTGTTGTTTGAATGGCCTACACAACTGATAGATAAGTAATCGTCAAGTCTGGGTGTATCGTTGATTCGTTGCTTGACAGGTGGTCGGAACCTATAAATATCGGCGGCCGATTGTCCAATAGAACAATGAACTTAAGGCCAATTTACCCCACACAAACTAACCCGGGTTCGCCCCGAGTTCTACACTAACCTGGGTTCGCTTACGTTTCGTTTACGCTGCTGGCGAAACTGCATGGAAATGGTTCGACCAAGGGAGAACCCACCTCCGAAGCTGAGTTAGCGTAACCCAGGTTGAACCCGGAGTAGTTGCATTTACACCACAAAAACCTAACCCGAGTTAGGGCGAGCTGGGGGCGAACCCGGTTTAGTTTGTGTAGTGTAAATTGGTCATTCTTGAGGTAACCGAATCAAATGTCGCTTCGTTACTATCACTGCTCAAAGCAATCAAAGATGATTTTTGACTAAATTTTTAAAACAATGTCTGTGCAATACCTGATGTGTTCGTTGTGAACATTACCGGAGAAATGATGTGAGACTTCTTTCGCCTCACGTCTTACAGTTATCATCGCCAGTTATAGGCCCAATTTCAGCTAACCTTAAGGACGATTATGGTTTAAGCCTTCGTCACAACAGTCACGAACGAGAACAGTCTTTCTCCATTACAAACATTTAAAGTTTTTACTTAATGAAGTAAATTTAATGCACCATAGCTTAGCAAGCGAGCAGGCTCTCCTAATGGGAAAGGAGAGTCTTCACGGATCCTATTGCGATTTCTGTGACAGGGATCCAAATTGAAACGCGGCTTTACTATTGACTAAGCATATTGACTTGGCTGGTTGAATGTGCACATGTTTTGAGTATACTGACTTAGTGTATACTTCAGGCAGTGCTCGGAATTGGCCAACGGAAATTATTCCAAGAATTTGCGTATTGCTCTGTTTTTTTGTAAGGTATCCATCTTTCTCATCCAGATCATCAGTTTGCGCCAGATTATTCTTAAATAATTGCATGTATGCAGAAACACAGCTGAAAAAAATTGCTCCAAATTTTACACCGACGTCAAACGTTTAAAAATTGACGTGGTGAGAATGGTAGGGCGTGATTGATCTAAGGAGCATTTACGTGACGATCATTGATTCCTTCCAACGTATCGATTGGAAAGGGGTTACGTTTCCATGGCAACCATTATTAAGGTCTATTCACACTGGACGGGAAACCGTAACGCGACGCGATTTTTGTAATTTCGAAAGCGATAAATTCGTCCCTTATGAGAAGCTTGATAAAATAAGAATGAGACTATAACTTGACGATTCTACTGCATAAAAAACCTCCAAATTTTCATTTCTAGAATAATTTTATTCGCTTTTAAAAACTGGAAAGTTGCGTCGCGTTATTGCGTCCGGTGTGAATAGACCTTAATTATTGACAATGTATAAGGTGCCTGAATTAAAATTGCTATAGGGTCGGTGCAGGGTCTCGTTTCACCTAGGGAGCGCTTACTCGCAGGCTAACCATATCTAGCAATAAGTCGTCGATCCGAGCTAACGGGTTTGATTGCTGTTTTGTTTTTGTAGATAAAAGGGACGCCATTGAACTGTACACGCCTCATCGACCTTACACAATGTACGCATGCTCTCGAACGGAAAAGCGCATTTGGCTTCAAAAGCTGCGCACTGCCATTGTTACGCTGCTCTATGGTCCAGATTGCGAAGATCCTGATAGCGTTGACATCGGTAAGTCACGTTCTGTGTTTGACCATTTTTAGTGAGACACTCTCTTAAGATAACATAACACTCATATGACACTTTGATAAGACAACTTCCAGCGAATATTTTCGCCATATTGATGACTATTAAAAACAAGCAGCATCCCTATCGCGGATTAAGATAAAATATTTATGAACGCACTTTTAAAATTAAGAAATAATGTAGGCATACCAGTTATTACCCGCTCCGTTCTTTTTGTATAATAATACCCAGCAGACTACGCAAAGTAAAAGGAATATTACCCAGTTGCTTTGAAGACAAACAAATGCAAGATTCCGACTTGTTTTAAAATGAATTAATAATAACAAACTGCTTATGGATTGGTTAAATAATTTCCTTGACGATTTTCAACAAAAGAGTAGACTTAAAAATCAAAAGTGTGGAGTCGTTGGGAAAACAAGCTCCGTAAATCTGCAGCTCTTGTAGCAATCGTCCGGCCTATCAGTTAAGGGAAAGTGTAACGACCGCAAGTCAGTGCGTCGTAACCAATTAGAACGATTTAGTATAAGAAATTAGAATTCAGAATTAATATATTATTATGGCTGCCAACATTTTCCGAACTGTTGGAAAAACGTACCGCACGAAATCCCCCCCAAAAATGTCCCGACGCAGAACAAAACTTAATAGGATTGTTTTCAATCAGAGATCTAAATTATTGTTTCATTACTGAGAAATTCACAGTGAATTTTTTTTGTGCATGCAAAACTTCATGACGAATAATTTACGGTAAATGAATGTTACATATTT
The DNA here is from genome assembly GCA_036872915.1 of Nanipora kamurai. Taxonomy (NCBI): domain Eukaryota; kingdom Metazoa; phylum Cnidaria; class Anthozoa; order Scleralcyonacea; family Helioporidae; genus Nanipora; species Nanipora kamurai. The sequence goes on along the minus strand of JBAHVQ010000479.1, from coordinate 6,903 downwards.
TTATCAGTATATTTTGCTTATTTAAAAAAAATCCAGGTGATAAACCCTCTCATTAACCTCGTCCGCTTGGTGATCACTGGAAAGTATCAGACCTGACTCTTTTTTGTAAGGAGGTCGCCCTTCAAGCTCGATCCGTCAAGAACCTGGTCTGATATTTTCTCTTTATGATCGCGCTCTCGTTCAATTCTATTTTTTCAACTCTAATTCTTAATTCGTGAAAGTTTACTCATCTCAGAATTGAAGCCTTGTTAATTGAAATACAACGAAAAACAACGGAGACACAATAGTATTTGTGACATTTTATCGATGTGGTATAATTTTATTTTGAACAATTTAGGAAAGCAAACGTATAGCGTAATGTTCTTCTGGCTCTTTATTGCATATTTGTCCAGTTCAACTTAATAGTTTGTTGCAACCTTATTCGGCGAAAAACATTAAACACCACGAGTAATTTCCGTTTTAAACATGATTAGGTCGTAGGAAAGCGTCGGACACCTACATTGATGGCAGTGTGTACTGTGGAGAGTACTTAAATGGAAAGGTTTGAATGACTATTTTCATTTATTTTCAATTCATTTACTATTTACGTCGGGAATATATCTTTTTTCCATTTCCTTGTATCGTCGGATAGCTATAGGCATGTTTTAGATCACATTTTGTTTTAGAAAAATCATTGATAGCAAATATGATACCTGCCTTCGGCCAAAGGTGCTAATAACAGTAACGCACTTGCAAGCAGGAAGGTTATTACAATTCGGACGAGAAATAATACTCTCGGTTTTAATTTTTTTACTTGAAAAATATCATACTGACAATGCGCGTATCTCGAATGTTTTAGAGACATGGTCAAGGAGTCATGGCTTGGCCTAACAGAACACGATATGAGGTAAATGCAACTTTGTATAATACAACAGCCTTGGTTAAGAGATTAATTTCATGAAAATTTCCCAAGCTTTGTAAATATGGCGTGAACTGGGGTGAAGGCAACTAAGAAGACCTACACAAGTCGAAACGAAATTTCGCAAAAGTGAAGTTAGTTGGTAGAAAAAAAAAACCCGCACCTTGCTGAAGTTTATTTAAGAAGGTATTTAAGAAGTCACGTGTGGACGTTTTTGTGGACAGCAAAATTCAGGAGCTTACACGTAATTGTAAAATATATTTAAAGAAAAAGAACCATTAAAAACGAATAAAATTTATTTAAGAGGAAGCGAATTAATTCTCTGTCCTTCATTGCGTTGTTACAGGGCTCCTGGGCTGACGACGAACGTCATGGTTACGGGCAACTAACTTATTACACTGGAGAGAAGTATGTTGGGAATTGGGTGGCGGATAAAAAAGGTAAGGATGTGTCTAACATTCCATAAAAATATAACTGTATCGGAGAAAATAGGGCAATTCTCTGTCCATTACTTACATTTTGGTTGTCGAACCTCGAAAAGGTAATTCGTTGCAACATAAAGATGCAAGAATCTGAACATATTTCGCTGTTTGTTTCTCGAGCACATAACCTGATGCACGAACCATTAATGTTTTCAGTACTGCTAGACCACTGAAAAAAAAACCTCCAAGATTTATTCATTTTTCACCAGAGCCAAGTTTTATAAAACAGCACCAGATTGATATAGCTTTTTGTAGCATGAGGACTGACACATGTGTGATGTAATTACTGAACCAGGCTGCTGGTTTCAGTAGTCAAATGCAGCTAACTATTCCAGTGTTCGGCCGGCACTAGAAAAAGCTCTATGTCCGTTGGATTTTAACAAGTGTATGTAAACGTAACCGGACTCGCACCCATAACTGCGCTAGAGTTTTGTATCCGATTGACAACCACTGATTAGATGTGAAATTCTTTTTACATCATTAATCATAGAGACCATATAAAACTAGAGAGGGCATGGGGTCCGAAAATTGGTAACAAGTTGAACACCCGCCATGTTGAGTAACTTGGAGCAAATTGATTGTCTCCATGCCCTTTACCGTCTGTTCGAGAGTCAATTTCATGAGTTTGCTCTTAATTCTCGTTCACAAATTTACTCAAAAAATATCATTCAATTTGATAAAAAATGTCAGATTCACCGTAATTAAGAACGGTTCATGTATTGAAAAGAAATTCCACTTTTTACGTTAATTGTTTTGTATTCTTTTTATTTAAAAAAAGAAAACCACGACGGACAAAAGCGAAGTGGTTTGCCCCAAATCATTGAAAATGGCAGTCTTTTAATTTGTTACTTGGGGATTGAGGGACATTTGGGTAGAATGCCTTCTCTAGTTTTATTGGTTCTCCATGTCATTAACGGCGGATACTGACGTCGACAGTGCAAATGACCAGTAAGTGTACGACTCCACACACTTTGACCCGTTTACATGTTGCCGGTACGATATGAAACGGAGAAAATCACTCCGGCATAAAGGTATTACATTACCGTGTACGCGATGCCAGTACGATATAAAACCTGGATTAAATTGTCGCGCTTAGGTCATCTTTCTACTAGGTACCGGTGCAAGAATTACTTGTGAAGAACATAAAACAATTACAATTCACGACCCAACGTTTCGACACTCAGGTCTAGTGTCTTCATCAGGGGTGATCTAGGCGTTGTAGCGAGTTCCTTTTATGCTCAATTTTGAGTGATGATCTCATCTATTGATGAGAAGCAACTAGTCATCCGGCAGGAGCTCGCCGTCTTCACGATTCAAAGGAGCGTGGGCGCTGTTAATGTGTCAGGTTTCCAAACAACGTCTTTGGTGGTATCTACGATTTGTTGTGATAATTTTAGCGTTATCCCAATTAATCGCATGATTAG
>JBAHVQ010000477.1:13090-41878 GCA_036872915.1 Nanipora kamurai | reverse complement strand
TTTTCTACCATAGTATCGACCATTGCCGTCTTTATTAGCGGAAAAATATCCGAACTTTTTTTCACTGGAGTCACAACGAGACACAGTTTTAGTGGCTGGCACAAAATTCGCATGAAAAAAGTGATTCAATCAGCAGTCGAAGATTATATCGGAAACGCAACTATCGGCCGAAATGTTCCCAGTGGTTCATCTAGTGTCGTGTAAGCCTATATTACCAACAATTTGAAAACTTACGGTTAAAATATATCCTACCGAACTTCTAATCGGCTAAAATCAGTGGTAAGAAAGGAATAGCCGAGCATTGGGATTTCGCACCATAGTCGATCAAAGCGTGCTCGTGAGATTCTTTGCTTTTATATTTTGTTCAAGTTCATGCATAACAACCGTGCACAGCACAAGAGATTATTTAGAATAATCAAATAATCAGTCAAAAGAAACTTTGGGTTCAGTCTTCTCAGGCGTGTAGCTTTAATTCTGATCGTAAAAACCGAAAAGATTTGCGCATGGCAAAGACGTTTGTATTATCGACTACAGCTTTTCTAAAGCTTTTTTAGGCTTTTTTATCTCTCTCCTTTTAACGCTTTTACCTAGTCTCTATATAGTCATTCCGGGTGTTTGGATCACAGTACTAGTATCCATGAAGACCCAAAAAACCATCAGAGATTTCTTTAAGGAGGCTCCCTAGGGTAACTTTTAACAGGAGACTGGTATCTAAATAAGTCTGGGCACGCATGAATAGATATAGCGATCTGGTCGACTCGTTATTCTATCATGATAGAACTTTCCGCATCACTACAATTGTGAAATTTTTGGATGTTTGCTTTGGTGATTTTCTTTTAAACTTGGTAATTACGGGAAACAGATTATACTCTACAGTATATCTACTTTTCAAAAAATTTTCATATGATAGAATTTTTGCAACTCTGCTTAGTGTATTGCAAAAATATCTGTCGTGACAACCTACCTTGATATTTTATTCTTTAGTGGAATATCTGACCTCAAATCACTTTTCAGAAAATTCACCGAAGAAATCGGAAGATAATCGGTTTTAATTGTGATAATCGTGAAAATATGCCAACGTTCCTCCGCTATTATTACCATCTTAACAATAAAAAATTGCACAATTCAGCAAATATCTAATGTTTATCATGCTTCTTCTACAGTCAGACACACTTTTTACCGAACTTATATCTATTTTAAAGATAGAAATGCCCATAAATGGAGACCGTACTAATTGCATCCTGTAAACATAGAACCTGTAGGGAGCCACCTTAAGCCCTAATCAAACGAGAACGCAAGCTTCGTTTGATCGGCAACTTTCGATACCTGGCAACAAATTATTAACAGAGAAACTCCAAAGAGAAACGGGGCAACATACTGATGAGCTTTTACATCCATAACTACTCCATAATAACACGCCAACTAACAGAAAAGTAGCAGTAACGGCGACTTGTGCCAACTTTTGACTGGTGGTATCGGAAGTCATCAAAAGTTAACTTGTGATGACTTGCGTTCCCGTTTGATTAGAATTGTAACTCCTTCCTGTCCGTATAGGTCCTCAGTGACCTACCAGAGACTTTAGTATTATACTCTGGACACCTAACTCTACTCTAACGCCAGACGATTTTACTCGTCAAGGGGAAAGTCCTCGGACAGGAAAACGTTAAGCCCTAATCAAACGAGAATGCAAGGCGCCGCGAGTTTTAGCTAGTGCCCCGTTCGACCGCCAACTTGCCGTGATTTGCGCTGGCTTCCATTAGCTTGCGACTAATTTGAGTTTTGTTCAAACTTCACGTCAAAGTTGACGTGTTGACAGCCATTGTTAAACAGACTATGAAGAGTAAATCTCAGAGAAGAGAGTAAGGTACTGATGACCTTACCACACCCAAACGTTTTCCGCAGCAAGTTCGGAGCTAGCAAAAATACAGAACTTGCGCGACTTGTGGCATCGTTTGACTGGTGGTATCGTATGTCATCACAAGTTTATGTGCGGTGACTTGGCTGCCTTCTCGTTAGATTAGGGCTTTAGAATCTGACAAAAAACAAAACACTGCCGTGTTGAAATTTCTAACATACATGCATAATGATGTTTAGGTTTAAATAAACACTCTAAATGGCTGTGTTACCTGACAGCCATTCAAAAGCCAAACACCGTAACAAGACTCTTTTAGGCTAGGTTATCAAAAGGCGACAAGGGATAATTTTGGTGTAAAAGTTAAACACTGCTGTCGTCTTTCTGTACGTTTAGGTCAGCTAATAAAAAGCATTCTGAATTCTTACTTAAAGGATTTTAAAAATTTCCAACTTTTCTATGCAGCATGCGCCGAATTTTGTTAAAGGAAATTTCACTTATCCAGCATTAAGTTTATCACTTTTTGAGCAATCGAGCCCAGATAATTAGTGCTATTGATCACTGCAGAAACTTCGGGAAGAATGGATCTAAGCTTGACCTGGCAAGCATTCTGGGATATTTTGGGTGGACAAATCTTCAAAATAAGGTCCATGTTGACGTCGACTTTTAAGTAAAACTGGTTTTTTTGTAGCGATAAAATTATTGTCGGACTTGTGGATGCCTTGCTCCCTGTATATCTTCTAGAAAAACATTTGTCCAACTTGAGTAGTATTTTCGCAGTTTTCACACCGTAACGCTTCCAGAAACCCTTGCGAAGCCGACGTTTCTGGAGTGGTCAATTTAGGAGAATGTATTCGTGTTTTTTAAATAATATTTTTTTCATTATAAGACACCTTTTAAAGTTTAGTGACCTCGATTAAACAGTTAATGTTCTTCAATGTACCGCGTAAGTTGTATGTATAGCCGATAAGAGAATAATAATGTTTTAAATCTTCATTTTTGTATCGAAGCTTCTGATGGTATATATCTGTATGTAATAAAATTTCTTGTAATCTGTGCTAGAAAAAAAGTAAAAATTACTGGTATTTAGCTAGCAAAGTTGGTCGAATTCCCGCCAATCTACCGCGTTTCCGATGTAGAAATTCGTGTTGCTTCGTTCTTAATTTTATTTTCATTATTATTTATTGATCACCATATATCTCATTATATATTAATTTCACGTAAGTTTTATACTTGTAGACTACTGTTTTCCGTCCAGCAACAGCATGATACTTAGTATGATATTAATATATCACATAACAGCATGATAATAATCGTCGACACTGCTTTACAGTGTTACGACTATAATGAGTTGAAGGTATCTTTGTCACACTGCAACAACCAATGCATACTTGATATATAGAATTACTTTAGAATGTGTTAATAGTATTTATTTTCATAGAAACTTGGATAATTTTGAAATGCTTGACTAATCAATCTAGCATTGCTGGATTCTTTCCCGGCTACACCGACATTAAATAATGGTACCATCAGCTGGGCTAATACGTATAAAACTCTGTACGTATAAAAATTCTGAAAAAGAATTATGAAACCAAAGTCCTTGATATTTATTCATAAGATAAAAAATAACCCAACATATATTTCTGCTGCATTTCTAGACTACATTACCCCAATAACACGTATACATTCCTACAATACATGATATTCAGCAAATAACAACTTCAGTAGACCAAAAGTTAAACCAAATTATGCTACAGTGTATCTACATTCAAATACTTTTCTTCAACATTGACTAGCAAAACTAATAGATAAACTTTATCCCTAAGTAACTGAATGTAGGAGATGTTATAATCGTGTATGTAAATAAAATCCTCTGTATCTAGTCAAAATACTTTGCAATAGATGAAATATGAGCGGGAGATCTTTAAGGCGATTAAGCTATATTTCAGCTACAGCGGAAGCAACTATTATCATCAGCCATAATTCTCAAGTTCAACAACTATTGTCAATTGAGACCAGTTCGGAGTTACCGTTGTTGTGTATTGTAGTTAAGGACTGATTCTTATTAATGTGACCGCGTGAAGGACCGAGGGAAAGGAGCAAAAACGTCCCACGATGGCCATTTTTGGCTTCACCTTTTCAGTGGCCGCCTTCAGTATATATAGAGTTCAGCGGTTGCCACGTGTGCTTCTTGGCTTCATTTGTGTGTTTGCTTCAAAATCTCATGTGATCACTCAACATAGTAACGAGGTAGAATTAGACCATTACAACAGACTTACCTGTAAGTTGAAGTTTGATTCGAATTCCACTGAGTTACAGAATGCTGAGTGATTACATGCCCAGGTGCCCACCCTCCCATGTTATACGTGACATGGACGAAAAGGACTAAAATAACACACACACGTTCAGATAATCAAACGGGTTGAGAAACAGCTGGAACTAAAGAATGGAGAAACTGACATTTCGAGCGAAGAGCCTTCCACGTTTCACGCCGACGAAGGGCCTTCGCTCGAAACGTCAGTTTCTCCATTCTTAAGTTCCAGCAATTTCCCAACCCTTTAGATTATCTACAAGCCATTCAGTACTGCCAACGCAGCACTCAGCTTTTACGCACACATTCAGTATTCCAAAAGTGATTAGTGTATGTCCTTGACATCTTACGCAATCACTCACCATTCTGTAACTCGGTAGAATTCCAAGGAAACTTTAACGTACAGGTAGGTCTCGTGAATAGTGGCGGTTTATTTTGTGGGCGGAAAACGTCATCTTATGATAAGGATAAGAACCAAGCTAAAACGTTTCAATAAAGTGCCATGAAATAATTTTACCAACGTTTCATTGCTTTACGCAACTTTATCAGAGTGATAAACTTAACATAGGTGACCGTATATATAATACAATTGAAATTTTGAATATTACGCTATAACATTACAGTCAAAATTTCGAAAATAATAAACGGTCCGATTTTTTAACGGATTACGGAAACATTTAAAAAAATTAAGTTGGAAGATAATAAGTTACAAAGTAAGATGTAAAGTTTTGAAAGATTAGGCTATAAAATTACAAACGGTCCAAATGTCCGTTTACCAAGCAGTTACAGATTTAAACAACGGAGGGAAATGCTTGAAAATGGTAACGTCTTAAGATAAGAAATGGTGAAGGAAAAGGGACATCAAGTGATAGAGAGTAAAGGGATCAAGAAGTAACATGGCGTCTTATTAGAATAAAGAGAGGGGTACAGAAGAGATCTTTTCATATTTTTTTATATTTTCATATTATTTTGTCTTCCCTTAATGAAAATATCGTCTTGTTTAATTTTCTAATTCCACGTAAATTTATTCCTGATTCCTAAATTGTGGCGAGCGAAAGTTAATGATCACAGTACTGATAGATTACGCAGAGCCAAAAAAGTGAAGTCACTGGAGATGACGTTTTTGGAGTATCAAGATGGTCACCACGAAAGGAATTGCCAACATTGGTTGGCGCCACTCTTTCTATTTTGATCTATCTTCTACGTCTCTATTATTCTTTCTTACGTGTTAATTATCTTTGCTTTGCTCCACTGTAACCTTTATTTTTATCCTTACTTTCTATTGGTTAACGCCTGTAATTGATATGCCTTGTCGCTATATATCATCGTACCCGAATTTTTGTAATTATATCTCTGAAGATGTTGCACGTTTAGCAACGAAACGTTAGAAACTAAATATTGTATATATCTCCTTGTTGTTTTGCATCATGCCTGTCCTCCGTATTATATGCTGGGCTCTTATATTTATAACAAGACTACGTTTCCCGCCTAGTCAATCTATTGCTGATATTTTAAAGGACTGGCCAGTTTAAAAACAAACAAAAAGAACATGATAAAACTGACTTTTGTTATCACTATCGGAGAAACAACGCTAAACAAGCTGTAAAAAGTTTAGTTTTAGTATTCTCTAGTATTGTTAGCAGTAAAATGTTATTTTTTTCTGTTATTTGTTACGATTCTAGGGGTGTTGGTGGCACAGTGGTAGTGCACGTGTCTCTCACCTCTGTGAATGGGGTTCGATTTCGGCTCAGTGTAGATTTCCGATTGAAGTTACCTTGGTCACACGTGAGAAGAGTGTTTTCCTGTTTGACTCTTTCAAACATCGCAGGTTTTCCGCGGGTAATCCAGAATCGTCCAGTAGTAACACTGGATCCATGATGAATGGCCCTCACTGGAACTCTAGGGAGAGCAGCGTAGTTTAACTGATAGGGTTATCCAGTATAAATAAAGGAACCTTACATTTTTATCGAGAGCAGGGCCAGCGGAAACCATTGGTCCGGTGTTTTGGTTTGAAACACACCTAACAATGCCCATTTCAAACATGTTACTTCAAACATAACTTATTGTTAGCAAAAACGGTGTAACAGCGTAGAGGTCTGCTGGTGTATGCATTTTAGGCCTTGTTTACACTTGATCCGATTCAAGCTGATTTGATCTCGGACGGATCAACCTTGTATTTACACGATCCGATCGATTGCAGATCTTTTATCCAAACTAGTTTTGGATTTCATATGAACGTATTTCTGTCAGGAGTAGTAGAGAAAAGCGGATTCTGGCCCATTCCATTCTGATGACATCATCACTATAAATAACGCCAAGGTCAAACTTAAAAAATATTAAACAGATATTAAATAAAATTTTTTTAAAAAAATAAAAATACCAGCGTACCACCCTCTAGCGCAGATTTTATGTATAAATAAAAAAATAGCTCTGTTAAATAAAAGGAGGGAAAAAATGAAAGAAAAAGTATTGTATTCTTGTAATTTTAAAAAAATATAGAGTTATTAAAAGTTATATTAGAAGTATTAAAAAATTTCTCCAAATATGCTTGTCTAAAATTTGAAAAATCAAGATTAATCATTTCTACTCTTGGGGATGTTGTTTTGTCAAGGATTGATTTTTTGAAGTGGATAAAGCTTGTTTTCCAGCAGGTAAAAAAGAAATTGCAGGAATAATAGAGATTAATTGTTTACTATTAAATTTAAAAATATTTAATAAAAAAGATGTTTTAACTTTAAACGTAGTGATAGATGATTCTATAAAAGAATGAAAGAAATGTATGAGTGATGAAGAATTGGTTTTAAGTTTAGATTCTAAAACAAGATTAAAAGAATCAAGATCACATTTTTTAAACCAACAAATTTTTGTAGTAGAGCTTATTGCAACAGAGGATTAATAGAGTCTACAAGAATAAACCCTAAAGAATTTATTGAAGCATGTCAAGATGCCATGCAATTAGATTATATTATAAAATTTAAATTTGTAGAAAACGAAGGTTTAATAGTATGTTCTAAAATAGACCAAATACTTTCTACCTCTACAATTTTAAAAAATCCGAATGTTACTAAGAACTATTTATCAAATCCGTTTCTTCTACTCTATTTTATAAAATTTAAAAAACTTGCATTAGAAATACAAGATTTAGAATTTGTGTTAAAGAGCAATAGTAATTTACTTTTGGTTTTCCACAATTCTCAAAACACAATTAAGTTTTTAATAAAATCAGAGTTAAAAGAATCAGGTTCAAACTCAAAATTAAACTTAGACTCAGAATTAAAAGAATCAGACTCAAACTCAAAATTAAACTTAAACTTAGAACCAGATTTTGATTTCGACCCATAATTTTTTTAAATTTTATTATTATCTTGTGCATATTTTAAATTATATTTTTATTTTAATAAGAATCCACAGAAGGACAAAAATCAATAACCATATCATCTAAAAATCTTACATCGGACATAAAAATTTCTCAATTTAAAGAGCACCCTCTTAAAGCGTTTCTAAGCTGTGTTAAAATTATTTCATAATTTGTGTATGCAAGTTCACATTTTTGAGATTTACTAGAGATATCAGAGTGTGTCATATAGCCTTTAAGTAAAACCCCAACACCAGTCAAAGTACCTAAAATGATTGGATTTAAAGTGATTCCACCAGCGATAGCACCGATAGAAATTAAACCAATGCTTGATAAATTTGTAAATAAAATGATTCTTTTAAGTTTTTTATATTTCCATTTACAACATATAGCTAATTTGTGATCATAACAATAACGATTTATATATTTTTCTTTTTCCTCCAACGATAAATTTTTGGAAATATGGTTGAATTTAATTGATATTTTTTTATTTTTCAAAAATAAAACTAAAAAATAAAATGTATAGATTTAAAACAGTGATTGCTAAAGAATATAAAGTAAGTTATACATGTTCTTATTGCGATTTTAAGTCTAATGAACAATTAAAAGTTAAAATTCATTTTGAAAAAATCCACATGGAACAAGAAATAAATTTAAAAACTTGTAAAATCTGTGGATATAAAGCTAGAGGTTTATTTGGATTTGTAAATCATGTAAAAGCACATAATAAATAAATAATGAGTTTATTTTATGGCTACAAAGACCCAAACAAGAATAAAGATGAAGAAGATGAGAAATTAAAAAAAAAAGTTAAAAGATTATTTATCTAAAAAAGAAGGTGGAACTGTAACTGGAGATTTAATTGTAACTAATTTTACAGTTAAAATTGTAGCTACAATTTCTAACGTGTTATTAACAAATACAACAGTTACATCCAATGCAAATTTAAAAAACGTAGTGATGACTAATTTAGATCTTGTACATTTAAATTATATAAATACAATTTTTTTAGAAACAATCATTTTAGATGAACTTAGATATTATTTAGGATTTTATAAAATAGAAAGTGAAAAACAAGATGATGAGCTTTATTTTGATAAACCTACAAGAAAAATATTACAGCTTTATGATCAACCTTTATCCAAAGACGATGCTGTATAATGTGGCTCTTTAAAACGACCAAAACTTTGCCAAAAATCAAATAGAGCAAATAACCGATATTTTATAGAATTTAATTAGCAAGAATATTTATTTTCAGATGTGAATTTAGCTCCAGTTTCTGGAGTTTCAAATATTATAAACTTTTTTGTAGTTTATCGATTAGCAAGTGGTTATAGCAGCGGATATTGGATGAGAACTTGCTTTTTTAGACAAGATTATCGGTTTATTGGATTTTCACAATATGGTAATTTAGTTTTTTTCTATGGTTCAAACTCATATAAATATGTTGGGAGTGCATCAGGTGCTTCCACCCCATTCAAAACTAAAGCAAATCCAAATACAATTGATGAATGGACTTGTTTATCTGCACATTGGAAAGATGTTGGTGGTATTACTCCATCATCAAATAAAAGTTCTATTTGGTGTAATGGACAAAAACTAATAAATTTCACTTCTACATCTACTCAAACAAGCGGTTGAATGGAAATTGGATCTTTTAATTGTCAAAGAAGCTCAAGATTATTTTCTGATTTAGGTTTAAATATAGCGGGAGAAGGTTTATTTGAAGGAGATATTAAATTAATAGCATTTACAAGAGGAATTATGAATGAGAAAAAAATTAGGATGTATCATAAACTATTTCGTGAAAAATGGTATTATATTGATCATTTACTAATAACTTTGCAAAAAAATAAAAAAAAAAATTTGTTAAATGAATCTGTTAAAAAACAATTGGTTTTTTCCCTTTGTCTTGCTTTATATTCTGCATAAATTTTTATAATTGCTCTATCAGAAGCTTTATTGATAGTTTTAACACTTTGACTGATTTCTCCTTCTTCTGATAGTTTCATAAGTTCTAATCTTTTCTTTTGAATTTCACTGAGTTCTTCATTTGCTTTATTGTTGGAATTGTCTTCATCACTATCAATTTTTTGGTTTGGTTTTTCCATTTTCCTTTTATTTTATGACTTTTTTATTTCAAATGATAACCATAAGGATGTCTTAAATTGATTTCTAATACCTTTTAGTTTTTAATACATTTCTAATTTGTTCCAATTCTTCTTTATCTTCTACATCTAAATAATCTTCTACAATAGTTTTCTTATCTTTTTTATTTGCATTATAAAAAGTAATTAATTTACTTATATTTTCTCTAAAAGGTTTTGCAATCGATGTTAATTGATGTGTTATAATGATTGTACTTACCGGTAGTCCATAATGTCTTGCAGAAAATCCAAGTTTTACAAGCTCTGAAGTTTGATTTTTTACAGCTTATCCACTAGCACAATCATCTAAAATAATTAAAGAATTTGTTTGCATTCCATGTTTTACAACAGATTTTAATTGTTGTTCTATAAAATATTGATCACAAGGCATAACATAAAAATTTGAATCATTAATATATTTCCAATCTGTATAAGTTTTATTGTATACAAATGTCGGGCAATAAATATTATCAAAATATTTAAAATATTCTTTTTCTAACATTTCTAAAAGACACCATGTTTTTCCAGATGCAGTCATACCAACAACAATCATATTAAATGTTGTGTGAGAATATGTTTTTGTTTTAGTTGCTCTTTTTTGCTTCTTTAGGAAGTGCACTCAAAACATTTTGCTCTTTTTTTAAAACTTTTTCTTTTGGAATTTTTTTCTTATTTTCTTCCCCCATTTATTTTTTAAACTTTAAAACTAGAAAAAAATATTATTTTTAAAGTTTTTAGAAGCATAAAGTCTTTTTAAATAAGTTTTTAGTGTTAAGTTTTTTAATACTGTATGGAATAATGATCTTTATTTGCCATATTTAAAAATCCATCCGACAAAACAAAAATTTTACAAACTACATTTGCAGTTGTTGCTTTTTTAGTAATTTCTAACAAAAGTCCAGAGTGTGTATTGACTAATCATTTTCCATTTCCAGTTGTAAATGGATCAAATGTACTTCTTAAATCAATCACTAAAGCAAATTTATCTTTAAAAAATCACGAAGTGTTATATCTTGTTCTTTTCCATAAGATTCAAAAATTTGTTGTGCTTCTTCCCAAAATCTAGATTTTGGAATTCCTTGACTATAGATAGAGTTTGGAACTCCTTCAACAGTCACTTTAACACTTCCGATATTCGGATAAACAAATTCTTCACTGTTTGTCACAGTTTTATTTCTAAACAGTAAAACAACAGCTTTCATACTTTTTCTTGGTAAATTTATAGTTTTGCTATGGGTTGTTTGATCTTTATCCTACTCTATAGATTTCATTAAAGTAACATGTTCATAACTTAAAGATCGTCCCGTTGTAAATTTAGTGACAACTTCTGCAACCAAATCCTGATTTTCTACAGTTTCACATTCCAATTCTAAATTTTCTAAAGTATAACCTCCAAGACTTTCATTTTGTTGAGCAACAATAATATCTGTTGCTTTTACTAAAATAATAACAAATTGAAAATTATTAAACATGTGAAATGGTGCATAAAATCCATGATCTTGTAAAATTTTTCCAAGTTGCATTTTTCATTTTTTTTACCAAATACTTTTAATATTAGAGCGTCACTTACTTTTGAAGCATTTCCGGATTTTGCACCAGTATAATCTCCAGAAATGAGTTTTCTTAAATTTTCACCTGTAATTCCAAATTCTATTAAATCTCCACGTTCTTTTCCTGTTTTCCATAAATCTTTGTATATTCCTAAAAGACTTTTTCTAGTATTATCATAAAGAATTTCTCCAGAAAATTTAATGACAAGTCTTTCTACCAGTAATTGACTTAATTATTTAAAAACCAAGATTTTGCATTTTTATTTTTAAAATCAAACATGAGATAAAATGAATCTAGATCTGGAACTAAACAAACATTACTTTTTAATTTTGGAAGATCAACATAAAGTTCTTCTCCAGGACTTGCTTTATTTGGATTAAAAGTGACTACACGTCTTGTTCTTGTTCCTTTAATTTCTGGCATTTTTAATCTTCTAAAACCAGGTTTCAATTCTTGTGCTCTTGTTAACATACTTTATATTTATTTTATAGTTACTTTTTTAAAAAACATTTTTTTCTAGTTTTTTCTTTTTTAGTTTCTTCTAACAAGAAATATGCGAAAGCAATTGCTAAAATCCATAAATTTTTAGCTAAAAACCCAATAATTTTTGCCCCCCATGTTAATACTGTAGCTAATAAATTCGCAATTGGTACAATCAATGGTCATATTTTTTTCCAACATTTTTAATAGCTTTTGCAAAATTACCTAACGCATTTGCTCCTTGTCTTAAAACTTTTCTTGAACCAATAATAACTGTTGTTATTATTCCAGCAATAGAAATAGCAATTGCAGGAATTCCTACAAGATTTTCTTTTGCCTATGTTTTAAATCGTAGTAATCTATTAACATCTTCTTGCAATTCTCTAATTTCTTCTTTTTCTATCTGTTGAAGGGTTCTATCTCTAGCCTCTCTAAGACCAACAACCCTTTCTTCTAATTCTTTAAATTCCTCAGGGTTCTCTGTGTTGTCTCTTTCTTTTATTGTTTTCTTTATATTGTCTTGAAAATGCTCTCCTTGAATTTTAGGATATTTTGATCTGGTTGATCTATCAATGCTTTTCCGAGGACTTAACACAACTTCTAATTCCTGATTTTCTTGCTCTGTTAATTCTTTAATTGATGTAGTGTCTGGAGTTGTATCAATCATCAGCATATTTTTAACAGTTTCTTCTCGCTCTTTTAAATGTTGGGTATAAGTTGTTATTAGGCTATTAAATTCTTTGGATGCTTGTTTATTCGAGTTTATATTTACTTCTAAATTATTGCCATTTCTTACAAGTATTTTTTTAGGTTTGCCTAACCATCCACTTTTTAAAGTAGGTCTAAATGTAACATCTTTTTTATTAAGTCCTATTTGATTTCTTATTCTTATTGCTTCAAGACTATTATTGAACATAAAAGTATTATCACCTAAATTTCTTCTAAAATATTGTTCTACTAAAAATGCTGCATTATCATTTGGATTTGGTATATCTTCAAAATCAACACTAGGTGTTGTAACACTAGTCTTGTTCTATTTTATAGTCATGGTTTTATCATTATTGCTATTGATAAAAGATGTTTCACCAAATTTACTTTTTCAAATATATTCATCTTCTTCTTCATCATCATCTTTTCTTAATAATCTTAAACAATACATAAGATCATCATATTCATTCTTGTTCATTCATAGTTTCATATTCTGAATAAGGTTATTCTTTTTCACCCATTTTTTTCATTTTAAAATCATCAAATCCTTCAGCCATTTATTTTTTTAGATCTATTTATTTTTTCTATATATTTTCTACATCTTTTTCTGGAATCCAAGAATTATGTTTAGAGTCATATCCTAACCATTTTACTAAAACCATATTTTTTCCATTGACTTTTTTCTTTTTAATATTTTTTCAACTCTATAAACATCATTATCATCCTCTTTGTTTTTATCTACAAAAGATAATTCTTGTTCGTATAATTTTCCAAGAATTGGTTCTTTTTCAAGATCTTTTTATTTCATACATGCTCAGATCACCTCGAAAAGCTTTTGTAATTTTAAAAATTTCTTTGGTAAAATTTGCTTCGTAACCTTTTGTAAAAACATTTTTATATTTAGAAATTCGAACTGTATCTCCAATTTTAAATTTTGGGATTGGAAATTCTCCTAATCCATAACCATAAAGTGTAAGCCATACTTGATCTTTATTTGAAAAATTTACATTTATAGGTTTCATTAAA
Source organism: Nanipora kamurai (assembly GCA_036872915.1). Classification (NCBI taxonomy): domain Eukaryota; kingdom Metazoa; phylum Cnidaria; class Anthozoa; order Scleralcyonacea; family Helioporidae; genus Nanipora; species Nanipora kamurai. The sequence continues at coordinate 28,448 of JBAHVQ010000477.1, read as the reverse complement.
ATACTACTGTGTTTTGTGTAATTATAATTTTTTAACAATTGATCCAAAAGATTAATCCATTTATATTTTCCAACACTATAAAAATATTCCCACATTTTTATTTTTAAAGTTTTATTAAATCTTTCAATAATAGCTGCTTTTCAATCAGAATTTGTAGAAAAATATTTTATATTTAATTTTTCTAATAGTGTTTTAACACCAACATTATAAAGTTCTTTCCCATCATCAAATTGTACAAGTTTGGATATTTCCCATCAAATCTTTTCATAAATTGTTTAATAATTCTTGTACAGCTTTTGTTATATTTTTTATCTTTTCTATAAACTGGAATAGCAAATGCATATCAACTTATAATTTCTACACCTGTTAAAATCGAAAAATAACAATTATTATATTTACTACATTTATTCATATTCGACTAAATCTATTTGGATTTGATCACATAAATCTTTAAATGTTTTTTGAAATTTATGTTTTTTAACAATAGGTTTGTATCAAGTATATGTGTCTTGTGTTTTTAACCAATCCATAACCATTTTTCTAGAGACTTGTAATCAATTTTCTTTTGCTTTTTGGTAAAGTCTTTCTGCAGAGGTACAACCAGTAGTTGGATCATAATATTAATTTCTTAATTCTCCTTCCAAAACAAATTCATTGTCTTTCATTTCTAATTATTTTATATACAATTCTAAAAGCACATTTCCAATCTCTCTAAAATTATTATTATTGTTTGTTTTATTTGTAAAAACTTTAAAGTTAAAAGAATTGTAATGTTTTTTATAAATACTAACTTTACCATCTACAGTTTTAAAGCGTGTTACACTTCTTTTTAAAGTTTGAGTTGTAGATGTTGGAAGACAAGTCATTAAATTTGATCTTTTTTCATCTGTATCAAGATTTTTGGATTGGTTTACTGCATCACAACAAATATTTGTAAAATACAATTTAGAATTTATATCCACCACATTATCACTTTTAACAGTTGTATTTTTAGTTATAGATTTATTTTTTACAAATCCAAGTAATAAACCTAAATTTTTTAAATTTAAATCTTTATCCCATAAAATTGTACATTTTCCATTTTCTAAAGTTTGTGTTAAAATTATTTTTCTTCCATTTTCTGCAAATTTCTTTTCTAACATTTCGAAAGTCCAATACCCAGGATTAATTGTAATGTTATTTCCGTTGTAAGTAAGTGAATCATTTTCTCCATTTAAAACATTATTATAATCCCAAAATGCAGTTGCAGATTTTAAAAACATTTCTGGATGTTTGTTTTCTACAGTTAAAGTTTTATCCAATTCTAATTTTTTCTTTTCCTTTAACAAATACTGTTATCTTTTTTTGTTGTTCCATTGTATTTTATATTTATATAATAATAAAAAAAATTAATAATAATAACGAATTTTGAAAAAAATGGTATGGAAAAAATTGGGAGTGGCTACTAAAAGAAACAAAAATCCCAATAGAAAATCTAATTTTTTAAAACAATATCCAAATGCAGATTTAAATAAATTTGAGTTCGATGTAACTTTAAAACAAGATGAATCTTTAGAAAGTAAAAACATTTATTTTAGAATTAATAAAATAGAAGCTTATAATATTAACTTGGAAACTTTCAAAAATAATAAAAGTTGAGTAAAATATCTTTATTCTAATAAATCTATAGGGTTTCAAAAATATGGAAATTAGGTGGTACTGTTATTGAGTTGCCAAAAGGTAAAAGACATGTTGGATTTTATGGAAAAGAATATTATTGAAATAATTTTCCTACAGAATATGTTTTAGATTGTCTGATAGATATTTTTAAAATTTAAGTTAATTCAACAGATTATTTTTGAAGTAATTTTTAAAATTTTTAAAATTTAAAATTTAAAAAACGAGTACGAGTGTTATAAATACACTATATAAAACACAAGGCAACAGCCGAGTGTTTTAGATTGGATAAAACACGAAATACAAGTTTTTGAATGGCTTCAAAAATGAACCCCTCAACACACCAATCTATGAAGAAAATTTGAAAATTAATGTTTTTTAAGCCGAGAAAATTCGACAAGAAAAATGACTGTATCTTTATCACATATAAAGATACGACACGGCATGATTTTCCTTTGTTTTCCTTGCGAATTATTATTGAGTTTTTGAAGTAATCTACCACCTTTAAATATTATAAGAAAAAATTATAGTGAATGGAATTCAAAAGAATCTTATTTTCAAAGTTTAGTTGGAGCTTGGATTGCAACTTATGCATGTGGAACTTCTATACAACATTTAACTTTTAATCCAGACACACCAAAATAAATTACATCTTTTGTAAGATTCCATTTATGTTTTACAGTTAACAGAATCATGTAAGAATTTACAATAAAATCTAACATGGAAATTAACAACATTTTAAATAAATACAATGCAAATTTTTTAAGACCACATTCCAAAATGGACATGGCAAGAAGTTTTAAATTATAAAAATGAACATTTAGGTCAAGATGTCGTTAATGCTAATAAATATGGAAAAAGATATGGTCCATGTGCTGGATTTATAAAAGATTTACAAAATGACTATGAGAAATTTATTGATGGATTAACTTTAAATGGAACAGAGTTACTCAATCAATCTATAGAAGTTATGTTTATATAGGATCGCAAGCAAGAACAAAACAAAATAATTTTGGATGCAGGGCATCAGCCCTTGAAACACAAAAAGTTCTTCAACAGATTATACAAGACACTATTATAAATTACAATACCTCTACATGGGTAAATAATATGAATCAAGCCATTTCTTCTACCAATGTCATTTTAAATATGTCGATAAGTCCAACTTTATGGTTAATTCCAAGCGATTTAATTATTTTGAAAAATCCAATCTCTGGATACAATAATAAACTTAGAGTTTCTGGAGAAAATTTTAAATTAATTTAAATAAAAATCTAAATTATTCTTCTTCTAATTCTTCTGCTAAAAGCAAGTCCAGTCAAAAAACAACTTGTGCAAGAAGGAGTCATAAATCATTTAGATAGTTTTGAAAAGATAAAGATAAAACAAAAACCAAATCGTTAAAAGAAAAAGAAGGAAAACCTAACGCATCGTTAGCAACTTCTGTTGTTAGTACTCACCACTCCAATTTAAAATTTGTTTGGGGTGGATCATTGATTACTGGATTTTTATTAGCAAAGTATTTAAGAAGTCTTTAAAAAGATTTTAAGGAAGGTTTAAGGAAGGTTTAAGTAAATTTTAAGGTTTTTAAAGTAGTTTTTAAAAGTATTTAATTTCTCTTTAATGCTCTTTACATTTTATTTTAAATAAGTCTTAAGTAAATTTTAATGTTTTTTAAGTAGTCTTTAAAAGTATTTAAATTCTCTTTAAATTCTCTTTAAATTTTCTTTAAGTAAAGTTTAAAGAAAAAATATATATAACTTATAAATAAAATGGAAAGTGAAAAAAACTCACCAGAAATTCCAAGCGAGAAAAAAATCACAAAAGTAGAAAAATCAGAAAAAGTAAAAGATTCTAGATAAGTAGAAATGGGAAAAAGACTTGCTGCCATTTCCTGAGAAGCAAAAGCAAGAGCTAAAAAAGCAAGGGAAGAAAAAGAAGCAGTGGTAGAAATGAGTATGGAAAATGGAGAAGATTATATATTTATATGTGGAGTTGTAGGAACTTTAGCAACAATTGGAAGTTTATATTTTGCTTATAAGCAATTTAATCAAAATAAACAAAAATTAAAACTTATAGAGGATAAATCATCATCATTATCATCATCATCATCATCCGAAAAAGAAGAAAAATCTCAAAAGAAGAAAAAAACAACAACAAGACTTGATAGTTTTGATTAAGAAAAACATTTTTTCTATAAAATACATGTATAAATAAATAATGAATACAATGAACCAAAAAGAATTAATGAATGAGCTTTATATCTCAGCACTTATTACAGTTGGAGCTGTAGGATTTTCGATGATTACTAAAAAAATTGTAGGTCAAGAATTAGGAACACCAACAAGTCTAAAAAGAATTGCAAAATTAGCAGCTGCAGTTGTGGCGGGAACTGTTGGAGTAAAATATGCACAAACTAAAAACTGGGTTCCTACAGATCCATTTAATAAACCAACTTATAAGAAAATAAATAAATATAAAAAATAAAACGATGGCATCTTTAGTAGCTGGTGGATTCTTTAATGCTGTTGCATTTGCAGGAGCAAGATTTTTATTTAGTAAACTTAATCATGCTGGATATAAAGAAGAAATTTCAAGACATAATCAAGCTTTAGAACAATTATCCAAAGCAATAGAAATATGGTATGAAAGCCAAGTTTTAAAAAAAATAAAATGGAAATGTTAAGACAACAACTTTCTAAGTGCAAACGCAGATTTAAATGATACAAATTATGCTTTAAAAGAACTGGAACATGTTAAAGAAGAATTAAGACAGACTCAAATGAAATTAGAGTTGGAAAACCAACATGAACCAAAATTAGAAAATTATTATAAACCTTCAAAAGAGATGGAAGAATATCATCTTGTAATTCTTTCTTTAATTGGTCTTGGAAGTGGTTGGATACTTGTTAAAATTATTTAAGAAAATATATAGGTATAAAATAAAATAATGAATTCTAATGAAAAACAAAAACAAAACATGTTAGAAAAAGAAGAAGAGCAAAGTATATCTCCAGAAGATTTAGATTATGATTCCTCAGAAGAAGAAGATTTAGATTCCAATTATTATGTTTCTTGAGAAGATTCAGATTATATTTCAAGTGAAAGCGAAGAAAAAGAATTAAATGATTCAGATTATATTCCGAGAAAATTTAAATTATTCTAGTTGTAGTAGTGGAGATTATAATGTTTTGAGTGAAGATGAAGAAGGTTTTACAAGCGAATTTGGACAAGAAGAGCAAAGTGAAGAAGAGTGAAGCGTATCGTTGGAAGAACCAGAAAAAAAATTGATTTTTTAATATAAAATTATATATATAAAACTCTTAAGTTTTTTAACTTAAACGTTTTTAGCTATGTGCATTCATATGTTTTGTTATTCCAAATTTTTTTATTAAACAGCCACAAATTTTACATTTTTCACAGTCTCTCATTCCTACAAATTTTCCTTCCCTATTATGACTTATTCTTAAGTTGATTTATATTCACAAAATTCACGTGAGAAAGTGTTGCTAGCACCTCCTTCACAATAAACTTTTCTTCCTTTTGGCATTTTCTTTCTTTTTTTTTTATAAAAAACTTTTTTAAAATATTAAATCTTTAAAAAAGTTAAATACCATCCCCTTTAAAAAAATTTGTTTTTCACTCTTCCAATGATGTGCTTTGATTGTTTTTCCAAAACTTATAATGTCCATATGTCATTGTGTTTCTTCTGTCGTTGTTGGTGGACACTGCTATTTTATTAATCATTTGTGTGTACTTGTGTTTATCGTAAGCGATGACATTAAAAGATCTCATTTGTTGTTTTTCACTAAATAGACCGTCTTTATAATCTTGGAATGTAATATTTTTCTTTATAACACTTTTCTTAACACCTTTACATTTTTTCTCTTCTACTCTATCTAACATTTGATAAGAATAAGATTTTGGTCTTAGAGCAACAAGTTCTAAAATTTGTTTTCCACCACATTCATCTTTAAACATTCCGAAAACTTTTTTGTTTTTATCAGTTGGAAAACTTTTGAGTTGGAAATTTTTAGGATAATTAAATGTGTCAAACATTTCTCTACATCTGGAGAAATGTCTTTGTAAAAACCTTCTGTTGTAATCTCATAAATTAAAGAATCTGTATCTGTTAATAATTGTAATATATGCTCAGATATAGTAGCCCTATATAGACTTTAATTGATTGACAGCTCACATTTAATCACTAGCACATGTAATTGTAACAGGAGCCGGAACAGCACTAGCCAGAACGCCTAGACGTAATCAGACGTGTATGTTTTGCCAAGCAAATAAAACTTCTATAAGCACATAGGAGTATTACATGGTGTCAGGAGTGGGATACCATAAAAGCAGCAAACATGGCATCAGGACATCTTCAATGGGCAGCGCCTAAACCTTTGAAATTAGATGGGAACGTCAGTGAAAACTTTTGTAAGTTTGAGGAGCACTGGACACTCTTAGAGAAAACGGAACTGAAAGGACGGTCTGAAGAGGAAAAATGCTCATACTTTCTTCTATGCATTGGAGAGAAAGGCTGAGAAGTTCACAAGACGTTGACGTTCACAACGCCAGAAACTGAGACAAATGCAGACGGTGTAACAACATGGAAGACAACAACAAAGGAGCTAAAATCAGTGTTTAAAACCTACTGTAACCCGAGAAAGAACATTACGTACGAATGACACAAATTCAACGTACGGAATCAAGAAGAGAACGAGAGCATCGACCAGTATGTGACTGTTTTACGTACTCTCGCAGCAACATTTGGATTTCAAACACTTCACGATGGGATGATTCGTGACCGAATAGTTTGTGGAATTTGAAACCAAAGCATTAAAGAACGCCTCCTTCGGGAATCCGAGTTAACCCTGCAGAAAGCTGTGGATATGTGTCGAGCATCCGACGTATCTCGCGAACAAGTGAAATCTCTAAGCGATCAGAGTTCCGCCAATGTCGATGCATCGGGGAAAGGCCAGCGAAAACACAGTTATAGAGCGAAATCTCGCGACAACAACAAACTGGAAAATGGAAGACCCCCAAACAAATCCTGTGGCAATTGTGGTCGAGTTCACGAGCCAAAATCTTGCCCGGCATATGGGAAAAAATGCAATAACTGACAAAAGCTAGGACACTTTGCCAAACTATGTCGATCACAACCTAAAAACCCAAAGAAATCGGTTCATGACGTAAATTATGCAAGCGACTCCTCGACGCACGGAATTGATATGGTGAAAGCTGTAACAAGTGGCAATGACGAAGAGCATGCATCTCTTAAAATTAACAGCACGACGATTTGTATGAAACTCAACTCCGGATCCGAGACAAACGTTTTGACAAAGAAAGATTACGAAGCAGTTATTCCTAAACGACAACGTCATAGCAAGCTCAAACCGAGCACCGCAAAACTGACCGCTTTCAGGGGTCATAACATTCCCGTCATAGGCAAATGCTATTTAAAGTGTCAATACAATGGAGCGACTTAAGTACTCGAGTTTCAAGTGGTCGAGACGGGAAAATCCTTGCTCAGATGCACAAACTGCAAAAGTATGAAACTTATAACATTTCATAATGTAGACCAGCTACGCGACAAACCAATTAACCACGTAGCACTTCAAAGTTCATTAAGCGGACTTACGAGTGAACAGATATTTGAGAAATATTCAAAATGCTTTGATGGATTAGGACGCATATCAGATCCTTATCACATTAAGATTAATCCTAATGCAACACCGGTTGTTAATCGGTGGATGACGAAGACGAAGAGAGCTCGTACTTGACGACGTTTAATACGCCATTTGGTCGCTATCACTTTATTGTGATAGCATTTGGTGTTGTGTACGTTCACACAAACTGAAACCGGAAACTCCAAGCCATCAAAGACGAAATCCACACAGACGATACGATGCGACTTTTGATCCGACAGATACAAGAAGGGTGGCCAGATCATAAGATTTTGGTACCAAATATAGTACGACCGTACTAAGAGATGACAACCAAAGGTGGTCTTATATACAAGACCCATAACAAACTCATTCCACCAACATTGCGAGCTGACACCCTCCAGAAACTCCACCAATCACATCAAGGAATTGAGAAGACGAAGAGGTTGGCTAGTGAGAACATATTCCGGCCAGGTATGAGCTCTCAGATTGAAGAATTAATATCAAACTGTTCAACATGTCTTCATTATGCCAATGCCAACCAACGAGAACCGCTTCATCCACACGACATTCCCAGTCGACACTGGCAAAAAGTTGGCAATGATCTTTTCGACTGGAAGGAAAACCGCATTTAATAGTCGTCGACTATTACAGCCGATACCCCGAAGTTGTTGAACTTCGAAACACAAAAGCGCGAACAGTCATCTGCAAGACAAAGTCCATATTCAGTCGACACGGAATCCCAGAAAGCGTAGTGTCCGATAACGGCCCACAATACTCATCCGAAGAATATAAACAGTTCGCCCATGACTACGACTTCAATCACAACACCATCAGCCCGAGATATCCCCAGTCCGGTGGTCTAGATGAAAAGACAGTACAAACAGTCAAGAACCTTCTTGAAAAATGCAAAGTCAACAATCAAGACCCATACCTCGCGTTGTTAGACTACCGCAACACCCCTATCGATGGCGTCACCATAGCACAAGCCCTAATGAGCAGACGACTCCGCTCAACCTTTCCCATTTCCCAAAGAAAGCTTAACCCAAAACCTATCAACAGATCCACTTTCCACGCTACGCGTCAACAACAAAAACAACAACAGAGAACACAGTATGACCGCACTGCTAAGTTTCTACCACCATTAGAAAAGGGTGATGTTGTGAGATTTAGGAAAGAACCTCAAGCTGCACGGACCCGTGGGACGGTGATACGAAAGCACGAAACACCACGAAGCTACGTGGTAAAGGGTGAGAACGGGACGGAATATCGTCGGAATCGCAGACATCTACGAAAGACTAGAGAACACCCACCTGGCCTCGACACACCGGATATTGACGATTTCCAAGACCCGATCCCACAACCAGCAACTAGTGCAGAAAGAAACAACGTCCAAATCCCTGCACCACCTAACCAACCTCCTCAACTGAAGACAAGCCGTTATGGCAGACGGTAAACCAAAATCCAAACTACAAGACGTGAGCATATAGTGTATGATAACTATATTGCTTTAATAATTTTTTTCTTAAATACTGAATCGAACACGTAACCCAAGCATTGACTTGATTTCTTAAATAATTCATTTTCACGTTACATAATAGGCTTAAAATATAAAGCTTTGGTAGTAATTACTTTTAATTTGGAAAAAGGGGGATGTAATGAATGCTCAGATATAGTAGCCCTACATAGACTTTAATTAAGTTGATTGACAGTTCACATTTAATCACTAGCACAAGTAATTGTAACAGGAGCCGGAATAGCACTAGCCAGAACGCCTAGACATAATCAGACGTATATGTTTTACCAAGCAAATAAAACATCTATAAGCACATAGGAGTATTACAATAATAATTTTGCATTTTCCCCATATTTTGGTTTGATAGTGTTATAGTGGAAATCATACATTAAAGTTTTACTTAATTCTAAAATACTCATTCCTGTATAAGAAGGTTTGTTAAACTTTATATTTGCTCTTTTTAAATGGACGGCAGCAAGATTTTCCGAAAATATAGTTGCATCTTCAAAATTTGGTTTTGTAGAAAGCTTTTTAAAATCATTTTTGTTGGTGACTAATCTTACATCTGCTCTATTTCTAATATTTTCCATGGTTTTTCCAAACACAGAATTATTAATAAGTTCAAAGAAATCTTTTTCAAAATCATTCTTTGCATTTTTTCTTAACTCTGTATTTAATTCTATATAATTTTTAATCCAACATTCGTCTTTAAATGTTAAAATTCTATGGATTTTTTTTAAGTTTTAATCCTTTAGATAAACACTGTTTTAAATTCGCTCTGTGGATAACATATTTTTCTTTATCTTGTAATGTTGTCATTAATTTTTCTACTCCATTAATCACACGTCTATCTGGAGCTAGTGGATATTCGTTACGGAGATCGTGTAATTCTTTTGGATACTCTAAATCTTCTTCTAAAAAACAACCTCGACCTTTTGGAAGATTATCCCAATTTTCAAAATTTTTCTTTAGCCCATCTAAAACCGTCTACGGGTAATGATTTACACATTGCCCATCCACACAGATTATTCGTTACAGTTAAGTAAGTTATATATTTTGTTGGAAGGTTGGGGTCATAATTTTCTTCTCCTAAATATAGATTATTCGCTTTGGAATGTCTTGTAGAAATTATAGATATTCCACCTCGAATTCCTTTTTCTACAAATAAATGCATATCTGGGTCTGTGATTAATTCTAAACGTTTTTTTTGTAATTTTTAATAAGGCATCCCAACTTAAACCTGGAGCTGTAAAACACCATGCTGGATCTAACTTATAATGTTCTCTGTTTTGAAATATCTTCTGCTTTGACGTCCAAGTGATTAAATTTCAAACGGATCAAACCAGTTCATCAATATTTTCATTTTGTTTGACGGGAATGCATCGTCTTTCCATATTATGCAAGTTCGTTCATGTTTCCCGTCAAATGCTGCAGTTAATTTTGTAAATTAAAGATTTAGTTCTTGAGTATAAACTGAGTACTTTCTTAAACCAGCGTTTTGGTTTCTAACACGGTGGAGAACTTTAGTAGATAGGACTCCAGGTGTGCTCCAAGTCCTCAAACGGCCGCGATGGTCCACTCCTACCATTTCCATATACGTATACATACACATACACCTACACATACACACATACACACAGGTACTACAAACGCAAATCGAGATTTTGACCGCCTTTTCATCTCGCGGGGTAAATGGACCCAGACCAGTCGAGATTAGTACCCTCGCAACCTCAATATAGTCGCTTAAATTTTGACAATAAAAGTAGAGTTTATGGAGTCTGTTGTGTATTTAATGGATTTAACCCGAGCGTAACACTAACTTAACTTAAACATATAGAAGATGCGCGGCCAGGAAAAGATATACCAATTATAAATAAAGATATAATTGGTATATCCTAATGAACACATAACTAATCGTATATATTAATGCAAGCATAACTTCATCACTCTGTCATCTATATCCAGGATTACGTCAACCTTGCATTATAAGTGTTACTGTAGTACACTTCTCTTATTTACCCGCTGAAGGCTATAAGTCTGATGGCCGAAAGCTCGTCAATAAAAATATTTTGGCCAGAGAACGATTGTATCTTTATTTCTAACAACTTAGCCGCAATGCGTTCACTATGCCTCTTTTAAAAGTTATTTGCTGGACAATTACATTCATTATAAGACATCACTTTCCACCGGGTACCTCTGTAGCAACTATACTCTGATTTCCTATTTCGAAATTGACGTATCGCTAACACAATGATATTTGGACAATCATGTTCGACTTCAAAGAAAGCAACAGTTCTGAGTACAAGAGGAAATTCTAAAATAATCGAGACAAGACAATTCAAACATTTCAATGCCGCTCAGTTCCAAAATGATCTAAAAGAAGCATTTGGTACACCACGTAATTATACAGACGCAAACATTGCGTGACTTGAGTGGAAGGAGACTTTCCAACATATTGCTGATTTTCATGCATCAGTTAGAGTGAGACGAGTAAAAAGCGAATATAAGTCTTGGATAACCAACGAAATTAAAAACATGACTTATCACAGGGACTACTTGAAAAGGAAAGCAATAAGTTTAAATTCCACAGCGTACCATGAAGCTTATAAGCAATGTAAGAACCAAGTCTCGCGTCTAACAAAAGAAGTCAAAACAGACTACTTTAAATCGAAATTGGAGAAAATTAAAAATACTAAGGAAAGTTGGAAAAGCATAAACGAATTACTAAACAAGCAATCAAAATCCACAAGTATAAAAGAAATAATAGAAAACAACAAACCAATAGCAGGCGACAGGAATATTGCCAATACATTTAACGAATTTTTCTCCACGAAGGCTCCAAAATGGCTAAAAACATTGAAAATAACCACGATCCCCTGCAGTATGTCACCCCCGGAACTAGTGTTTTTGAGTTCGTAAACGTATCGTATGCAGAGGAGAGTAATATATTAAAAAAGATGAAAGCAAGTAAATCGCCTGGCATCGATAACATTTCAAATAAACTACTAAAAGCAGCAGGAAACTCCATCGTTGATTCGTTGGTTTATATCTTTAATTTATCTTTATATACAGGAATATTCCCAAACGAAATGAAGCAAGCCAAGGTTACCCCTATTTACAAATCGGGTGACAAGTCTGACTGTGGAAGTTACAGACCTATTTCCGTCATACCGGCTGTAGCAAAAATTTTCGAAAAAATTGTTTATTAGCAACTAGTACATTTTCTTAACGAAAACGAAATTTTCTCTATCCATCAATCAGGCTTTCGTCCTTATCATTCTGGAGACTACACTTCTGCATACCACAAATCAGTGCCTTGTTAACATGGACAAGGGATTTATTAATGGAATACTAGTTTTAGACCTTAAGAAAGCCTTTGACACAGTTAACCATGATATCCTTATTGCAAAACTAGAAAGTTATGGAGTAAAAGGAACTCCACTACAATGGTTCCAATCTTATCTTCATGAAAGAAGGCAAATATGTAAAATTAACAACGCGATCTCAAGCCCCAAAACCGTCACATGCGGAGTCCCTCAGGGTTCGAATCTAGGTCCACTACTGTTTCTTGTACATATTAATGACCTTCCGAACTGTCTCGAAACAACACACGCTTGTATGTTTGCGGATGATGCAAACTTGTTATGTCGAGGCAAGTCACCCGCAGACAACGAACATAAAATTAACATAGACCTGTACAACGTTGATAAATGTCTTAATGCCAACAAGCTAACCCTGAACGGAAAAAAAAACAGAATACATGATAATTGGATCAAGGCAAAGATTAAACTCCATCTCCAATTATCCGCAAATATCAATTGATGGTCAAAAGATAAAACGAGTACCAAAAAAAAAGTCATAGGAATAATTATAGATGATCAGCTAAAGTGGGAAGAACATAACGACGCTCAATGTAAAAAAATTTCACAAAACATTGGCCTCTTAAGAAGACCAAAGAATTTAGTTACACAAAATGCACTAACAACCATGTATAACACGCTTGTTCTACCCCACTTCACGTACTGTTTGACTGTGTGGCACGCCGGAAATAACACACACATAAACAAATTATATAAACTACAAAAAAGGGCGGCTCGAGTGATAACGGGTTCAAGCTACGAAACTAGATCTTCGGAGATATTCAGAAAGCTAGACTGGGAACCAATTGAAACCACTCTCAAGAAGAGAGAGCTGTTGATGACATTTAAGGCATTGCAAGGAGTGGCGCCGAGTTACATATCAGAGTTATTTACTACTAGCCACAATAACGTATACAATCTGAGAAGCAATGATCGAAAAATCTACTTAAATAAGCCTAAAACAAACTTCCTAAAAACTAGTTATTCCTACCGAGGAGCTGTGTCCTGGAATGGATTACCATCAGAAATTATTGATGTGTATGAACAACTCTCTACAGGATCTTTTAAAAACTTAATCAACGATAAATATCGCAATGTAGAGAGCTAGTAACACCGTAACAGTCATCCGAATTTTTATCAAATAACCATTACTAATAATTATACAATCTAAATGTATACTTGAGTTGAAAATGTATATGTAAAAGACTTACTTGTCTATGCTACTATGTGATAATTACTTATTTTGTATAGGGTATTTTTAGACTAGTTCGTTGTAATATCATACGGCCCTTTGAAAATCAGGCAACTGAAAGGCTACCGTACTTAAATAAATTTAAATAATAATAATAATAATAATAATAATAATAATAATAATAATAATAATAGTACATAGGAAGTGCCATACGGGACGTATTCACTACGCAGGGCTTCTGATATTACGCGATGGTGCAATTTCGCATAATCGGCCTCAAATCACATCCGATCGCCTAATTCACGAAAAATCGTAAAATTCGGAAAAAATCGTTCAATATGAGAAAACTATATAATAATTTCCTGCTTTAATGAAAAATATTTGATGGTTTATATGATTATTATTTCAGCGCGTCTGCCATTTGTGAATACGGTGCATGAACTTTAGAAAACCTCAGAATCGTTCGCTGTTTACCATTAAACGAACAGTAAGGTGTTACTTTTGTTTTTGTACATGTTTGGGGCCAGATCCTAGTTTTTATTATACGATTACCTACTGGTAAAGAATAAACAATTATTTTCTTCATATTTGCAAATCGCAGTGTCTGATATATTCAGAAGACATTTGATACGTGTATTACTTTCGAGAGCTCAAAAATGTAGTAGTTTTCATCAAAGATATCGGCAAACGTCCTTATGGATAAGTTTGTAGTAAAAACCCCAAAACGTGTCTTCGACGGAGAAAAGAAAATCTCACCTTCCAGTTTACGTGTCTCCCGAGGAAAGAGCAAGAAAATACCCAGATGGGACATTCCACGTGGACGATGATTTGTTGTTTTGTTCGTCCTGCAATGCTGTGGTGGACAAATATCTGGAAGCAGCATCGCACAAGCTTTACGCCGAAAGAAAAGATAGTAGTAAACAGCAAACCCGAAAACGGTCCAAACTTGGAAAACAGCCGCTCAAGTTGAAAAGGTAAAGATTTGCCATGAATGGATAATAGTATACACAGCTTCGAACATTGCCTGCACATGTCTGACATATCTGGAAATGCGAAAGTTTTACAGTCTCTAGTGTCTTATGGAGGGGCGATTCCAAAATGTTCACAATTACAGAAGCAAAAGGCTGATCCTTCAAAGCTCGTCAAGTTTACGTCATTATTATATGGATTTTGTTCCAGTCACTATTGTTCTGTTGGTAAAGAAATGGCCTGCTAAGCCCTTTGCAAAAGTTATATCAGTATCGATTAATGTAATATTTTTTGAAACAATGAGTGTAATGTTTGGAGCGGCTATCAAGATGTGAATTCAGGACATGCCGTGCCGGGTATTAGGGTTGTATTTTATATGAAAACAATCAAGTGAAGGCGACCAAGGTACCAACTTCTCATCACTGTTGTTTATTTGATGCCAACATAAGATAGTTCTCGTAAACTAAAACAAGGATTAAGGATTACAAGGATTAGCAAATAGTTATAAACTACCGGACGTCAAGCTAAGTACCATGCAGTGACACTTGACCGATTTACAAGATTAAGACACAGATTCAGCTCACTGTAAAATAAATGTAAATGCGTACGCACATATCTGACCTACGCAGTGCTCTCTCTGGACAAGGATTATCGAAAGTTTCCAGCTTATAACATAAGAATATCTCTCATTTACAGTACACGCTCTCGTAAATAATCCAAAAAAATGACGAAGAGCAACGTGTACCAACGGAAGTAAACAAACGACCGGAACTAAATGCAATAATGTCTACAACTAGAGGACGTTCGTCAAGCTCGTTTACTCAGAAAAACGATTTCGGAGCCCTAGACGGGAATCGAACCCGCAACCTTCTGATGACCGGTGAGACGCTCTAACCATTGAGCCACTAGGGCTCAGATGGCACGCTAGGCTGCAGGTTTGTCATCTGTACTGCCTAAGCGGAAGTCACGATATGATGATAATGATCGAATGGTTAAACACTGA